>OMKN01013275.1:12346-25383 GCA_900302345.1 Melanonus zugmayeri | reverse complement strand
GGGGGGGGGGGGTTTGACCTGAAAAGGATGGTGATGATTTTAATAAGTGAAAACAATTTATTTAGCAGAGCAGAACATAATTTGGTAATATTAGCTCACTGCTAACAGTTAGCAAGATGGTTCTTTTTTTTTTTTTTACAATGATAGTAATCAATTGAGGCAACATATTATTATTCTTTTTACAAATAAATAAAATCCTAAATAAATGTTTGGAGTGGGCATGCCAATAAAAGCAGTTGTTCTGATGCCTACATGAGAAGATTCATCCTTTTTTTGGTTTACTCTGTATTATTTATATAGGACGCTGTTATTGTGAAAGAGTATTGTTTCCACAGGGATTGACCATTAATTGACTTCAAAAGGGCACTTGGAAACCCCATATTTGTTCAGTTTTGTACAGCTGTAGGGCTGTAATTGAAGGCTCCAGCATGGATCATGGGTTACCTTTAAGGAGAGGGCAACACTTCCATACAGTGATGGGGCCAGCGGCTCCATACTGGCCCAGACTCAGCTCCATGAGGAACAGAGGAACACCGGTGAAGAACAGCATTATGAAGTAAGGGATGAGAAACACGCCTGTGGACAGGGGAGACGAGTGTGCATGAGGAGGAGGGCATGGAGAAGCTCCACCGAACCACCGTGAGCCAGAGTTAGCAAGACCTGGCTTGTAAGGGCAAGTTCTGACTGCTGCCCACAGTTCATAGACGCATGACAGAATGCCACCTTCAACTTTCTTTTATATTCCTCAAAATGGTTGCTTTTCCCTAAAAAAATAAAGATAAAAAAAAGGAGTGAAGTCAGGTTTCTTTATACGACACAGTCTGACAGGGCTTCACAGGCCCTGGGGGTTTGATGGCACACACTAAATCTTAATCCTGAAATTTGTATTCTTGCTGGCCAAGAATACAAACTCTCCAACCTCAGTAGGAAAAATAATAAAAGGAGGGATTTCATCTCTAGGAGTAAATGGTGCCAGCTGGGCTGACATAAGTTAGTAATGCTCGTAGTAATGATGTTACTCTAACACCAGTTAGAAGCATACACATGCTGTTAAGTGTATGATGACTACATTGCATTTTTCAAACTCGCTAAACCGCTGTCTTGGGTGTGCACCAGAGGATTGAACGGTGTAAGCCCATAGCAACGCATGGCTGCTATGGTTACGAGCGGTTCTAAGCTCCACTTGCAGGGGGATGTGCCTCACCTCCTCCATTGCGATAGCAGAGGTAGGGGAACCGCCAGACGTTGCCCAGGCCAACGCAATATCCAATACAGGACAGCAGGAACTCATACTTCCCACCCCACTGCTCTCGTGGGGCGAGGGGGACCGGCGCAGGGGTCGGGGTTGGGGATTGTGCTTCAGACTCTGGCTGCGTTGTCGGGTTGGCGACATGATTCTTAGTGTGTCCATTTAAATACATGGCATTCTGGTGAGAAATTAATGCATGAAGGAATTAATGAATTAATAATCCACACACACACACACACACACACACACACACACAGGAAGTGATTCATTAATCAACTATATCAATAAATCTAATCAAACACATTTCACCCCAGGTCAGTATGTTTTTGTTAGAGTGAGTGTCGTGTAGATAGGAAGATAAGATACACATTTCATGTTTAACAAGTATAAAGAACGGCATAAGTTCAAGTCAGGTAAGTGCCAAGTATAGATGAGTGATAGGTAGGCGGAAAGGTTGCCATAGGCCTACTACTGTAGTTTATGAAAGAGCTGATGAAACAAACACCCTGGCTTCCTTCCTGTGTGAAATCTATCTCTATAGAGAGAAGTCGCCTACAGGGCATCATGCAGGCCAACCACACTGAGGAAGTTGCTGAAAACTGCCGATAGACAATGTCCTGAATAATTATTGTTTATTGTTTAAGTATTACGTTTAAAAAGGTGCATTAGGCCTACTTGTATTCTGCTATATCCGATATTCTGACACTTGTGTTAAACTTACACCAATATAAAGTCTTGCAAACTATGCCTGGTTGCCACAGTTTTAATGCCTTTAATGCCTTAATGCCTTTGCATATCAACTTTATCATAGGGGATATGAGTTATCGGTGCTGTTAACAAGGCAAATATGTACCAATAGTTCTACAATTCCCATCACCAAATGAACACCCAACAACTTAAATACTTAAATCTCTTCTACCCACTTGGCAAATAATTGCCACAATTAATAGTTTAAGTGGGCCTTGCTTCATTAAAAAAAATATGACTTAAATGGCTCTTTCAAGGTAAGAAAGTCCCATCTCATTTACAATTTGGATTTTTGTTGTGTTGTGTTGTGTGCGTGTTAATGTTTCAACCAAATGACAGCACAGCCTGATGAAGGGGGGGGATCCTGAGGAGTTATTGTGGCAAATAAACCATCTCTTGCGTAGCCTACAGAAATGTGGTTGGACCGGTTGTAGCCTACAGTTGAACATGATCCTATTTGAATATATAAGCTGGACAAACAAAAGTTGAAATCGTTATACACACCGGTTAAAATAGAGTTAAGCCTACATATCGACCCATTTCAGTTAATGAACCCGAGTCTGATGAGCGCCCATTAATGATAAGACGCGCTCACCTGCTGCGTTGTTGTCGCGTTCGCCAAGATGGTGTTTCCAGGTGCCGTGTCCGGCTCTCCGCTCTTCATGTCTTCTGGCAAATAATCGACCCGTTTCTCAGTTGTCTACATTTTAAAAAGTTAACTTCTGGGTTTTGGTTCGGTTTTAATTAAAGCGTAAAATAGACACCGAGTCCAAGCCGGCGTTTTGCAACAACAACCGCGGAACACACGGAGAGCCAGAGCGCAGGTGCAAGTCGTAGCATCAGGAGACTAGGTGCCATGACTTCCTCCCGTCTGTAGGGTGCGAGTCACTTTGCATTTCTATCACTAGTGCACAGATTCCTTCCTTTAGTAGAGACACGCAGTTACGTGTTCAACTCTATCTGCAGGCACTGATTGGAAAACGACTGACGTTTATTTTGCACCTTATCAATAGCCTATAAGTAACAATGTGTTTACATCAAACAGAAAAATGGCAAACCATAGGGCAAAATTAATAGAATATGCATAAAATGAACTAAACATATATAAAGATGTCATAAAAGGACTCAATTGACTGCATCTGTTCTGGTAGACTGGCCTTAAATAAGTTATTGAACATAATTTAAAATATTAAATCCTCAAAGTGACATGAAGCCAGTGCAAATGATCCCCTATTTTTTTCCTTTTGCACTATACTATATATTTCTCATTTCGTCATTGACGTCATTGTGAATATTCATTTATTTACAAATGCACTAAAGTCATTAGCAGTGGGCTACAAAAAAAACTAGGTTAGTAACCGGTGGAGCTGAACTAAAGATGAATACAATGAATGTCCTCTGAAAAGTTCAAAGGATCATCAACTATGCAAATCAAGTGGAATATTCAGAGGCAGAGATTCTTAACATTCAGGAGTGCCTCCCTATCAGACTCCATGGCATCCAGAGAGCCAGGTGTGGAACTGCCAGTATGCATTCAACAAGACTGACTTCATTCCCACCTTCGACCCCATAGTTCCACCTCTCACTGGGACTTGGACCTGGCTCTCTGGTACACAGATATACAACTACACATGAGGGAGAAGGGGTCCGATGGTGTAGGAACTAAGGGTTAGGCGACTCAGGCATTGAAAGAATATCCTGAACATGCCCTCAATTTAATATGTTTATTAACATTAAAAAAACACACACACACTATCAAATGAACCATCACAGAACGCAAAACATAACCCAAGCAAAGGCCACAACTTAAATTTGCTGAAGTTGAAGCTGTCCTTGACTTTACCGAACCAATAACATTCTCGATGAACATCCTGATGCCGGGTGAAACCCACCTGGCGCCACCTAGAGGATACAGAACATGTATGTTATGTTGTTGAGTGTTGTAGTTATTATGCTTTGTTTTCTCAATATAATAACGGAATATCATTATAGGTGTGGAAAAATATTCAAATAAATGGTAAATTAAAGTTAAAGACATTAATGATTAGATAGACTAGCTCAGCGGTTTTCAACCGGGGTATTTTGAAATAATATTTTCTAGTTGCAACTTAATGCAGAAACCAATTCTTGCTGTCACCTTACCCCCTGGTTTCACCCAATTTCCACCTTCAAGTCATGTATTGTACAATATAAATAAAGTGCAACAGCACTAAAAAATTAACAAAACAAACTATTAATATCTAATATCTAATCAGTTCAGTTGTTGATTTTAACCACACGTTTAAAAAAAACAACTACCCAGTGGTGATTATTTAATTGCCATTGTCAATTAACAGCTTTCGTTAAGTTTGGCCTAGCGTCTCGCTGTAGAGTCGGTAGACTATTATGGGTAAATAGTTCCGCCATTTTGGGCGTACCGACCCACCGGACTACGACCATGGACTGTACATCACTAGGCAGAGGTTCATCCTACTACAATTCCTTAGATTCCAGGTCATATATTTAGTTTAGTTTTTTCTTTAAGGGGACACCCTTTTTGTTTGGTTTTATATTCGTTTTTAAGATCAATCCTCGTTTATAAACGATATTAGACTCGCGGTAACGACTGTGGGCCGTTCCGCGAATGTACACCGCAGCTCGGTTGTCTCGTGTTTTTAACACTATAACACGATAACACTAATTTCTCAGATATGTATAGATGTAGTCTATTAGGGAGCGGGGATTAGTATTCATTTAGCAAACAATTAACAAATTGTATAATGTGTGATTATATATTTCAGTGTTGTACACGGAAAGCGGGATGTAGCAGCAGCGGACGGGACTTCCCAGTGAGAGGACTGACGCACTGGAGTCGGACTTTCCTGACACCCCGGTCTCCCCGGGGAACTACTCTGACACCCCGGTCTCCTCCGGGAACTGCTCAGTCTGTAATCATCTGGTTGTAAATCATCAATCAAAAACTCCAGTCAGAGAAGAAGACCTAGACAGGAGGAAGGATCCACATTAGAGGGGGGTGGAGGTTTGAGATTAGATGGGGTCTCATTCCACAGTGTGAATGCAAAATAGATGTAACCATAGTGTAAAAGTGTGATTTCACTATCAGCGCGGTTTGTTGGGTATTGATGGAAAACGTGAATTTCTTTGATGCACGACTACAAAAAAAGCAACTATCGGCAGTGGACTATTCGCGCTCATGGGTCCCACGGCAATGCATTTGTTATTTGAATTGGCGTGTCGATTTAACATTTGTGTGAGTGGTTGCTGTGCTTCTTGTCTCTCCAAATGAAAGAAAGATTAAGCGTAGGCTGATCACATGTGAATATCCTACCCACGTTGCCCTTTCTGGTACATTGTACGCGATTGTAATTCCGGCCAAGGACTGCTTTCGTTTTCGCTCTCATTCCTGCGCAGCTTGGGCTGAACTACAAGTTTCAATGAGTCAGTTGAAAGCTATGCTGTGTGTGTGAGGGAGACGGACTCAAACCTCCCCACCCTGCGTTCATACACTTCAACTAAACGCCATTGAAAACATGGAAACTCTGTTGGAGCTGAAGAACAACCAGTTCCTGATGGCCCTCTGTCGCAGCGGGCCTCCTCCTGATCTGCAGTATGACAACTCCTCAGGTACCAACCTCCTCTCCTCCTCTCCTCCCTTCATCTGCTACATCTATTTAGAGCCAGGACAGTCGCTGTGTTGTCTCTCTAACTTCCAGTCTACTTCAATGTGACATTGGTTCATGGTTCCCCTAGTCACTTATTTTTTGTTATGCTGATTATTATTTGAATGCATTTTATTTTTGACTTTTTTTCAACATGACTTAATTTTCCTTGAGAAGGGAAGAAACTGTTCATTGAAAACAAAATAATATAGTATTGCCAACTCCATGCTTAAAACACTAGCACCAGAAATGCTTCCATCGCATACTGTGATGTCTTCCCAGGTAAACAAGGATGGATATGAGGGCAGGTAAAGGGTAGAAGGAATGTGATGGGTTAAAGAGCGAGAGAACCTTTTCATGTTGTCTGGGGTAATGTAAAGTGAAGTGAGAGTAATGTAAAATGAAGTTCCTATTTCTTTCCATGTCCCCAGAGCTCTTCCGCATCTCAACGTTTGCTCGTTTCCCTGCCTCGGGCGTGACGGAGCGCAGCCTGGCGCGGGCGGGCTGGTTCTACACGGGCGTGGGCAGCAGAGTGCAGTGTTTCAGGTGCAACGTGACGGCAGAGGGCTGGCAGGCCGGGGACTGTCCTACGGAGAAGCACCGGCAGCTTTCCCCCTCTTGCTCGTTCATCCAGAGCCTGCCTTCCACCGCCAACCTGCTCTCCTCCTCTCACTCGGCCTTCTCTCCCCTCCGCAGCGCCCCTGTCCTGCCGCCGGTAACTGGCAACGGGGTAGCTTGAACCCGGTGCTTATACAAAGCCTACTGTGTGATGAAGTTGAGACTGAAGTGATTCCTCTAGATCTATAGCCATTGCATGGGCATTGGGATGCAGTTCGTCTGATGGCAGGCTAGAGGTGGGTCATATGAACCCAAGAGCCATGTTGAAATGTACTGAAAGATGAAGTTGAGACCACAGATTTGTTAAAATGCGTAAGATTGATTGGATTCCTTCACAAGGCAACCCTTTCTAAATGGGTGCGTTTGTTTTATCTGCACCAGTTGTCTGCTCCTGGCCCTGCTGTCGTCCCAGCGCCGAACCCCCCGGCCCCCAGCCAGGGAGAAGAGCCCGCCGCCTACTTGAACATGGGCTTCTCCGCTCCGCCCCCATCCAGTCCCCTGGCGTCCCGCGGCGTTGAGGACATGTCCCACCAGAGACCGCCCGTGTGCCACAACCCCAGCATGCGGCGAGAGCAGGAGCGCCTGGACTCCTTCCACGCCTGGACCCTCTCCATCATCACCCCCGGAGAGCTGGCCAAAGCCGGCTTCTACTTCCTGGGTCAGGGCGACCGGGTGGCCTGCTTCAGCTGCGGTGGACAGGTATGTGTTTGGCCAGCGTGACACTTTGCAGCACTTTGCATCATATCTTATCGGTCAATTTTATGAATATAACCATTTTCACGACAGCCTCAAACTAAGTGCTTCACAGGCCCACATGATGAAAATATCATATAATGTGGGATTTTTTTTCAGCTGAGTAACTGGGAGCCAGGTGACCGAGCTGTGTCGGAACACCAGAGACATTACCCAAACTGCCGCTTCGTCAGAGGGGACCGGGCAGACAACGTGTCCATGGCCGCAGCTGTGGCTCCTGGCCCTGTGGCCGCCACGGGGGGGCCCTGGCAGCTCACTGGTGCTGCGGCAGCAGTGGTGGCTCCAGGCCTCAGTAACGTGTCGAACCCTGCCATGCAGCAGAACGAAGACCGACTGCTCACCTTCGTCAATTGGCCCTCGCGTATCCCCGTCCGACCCGACCAGCTGGCCAAGGCCGGTTTCTACTATGTGGGTAAGAAATCCACGCCCACTCACATTCAATAGGGCTCTCACAAGTGTGATATAAATGCCCAAAAATAAGGGCTTCTGGTTCCATTGACTTGAACGGGAAAATCCTGCAAAACCGAGAGAGCGCATCAGCATTTCCAATCTTAACAATTGAACATGGTGTGTTGGCTCCAAAGGTCGTAACGATGATGTGAAATGTTTTTGCTGTGATGGCGGACTTCGCTGCTGGGAGTCTGGAGATGACCCCTGGGTAGAACACGCCAAGTGGTTTCCAAGGTAACTGGCAACAATGGCCATTCAGTGTATTGGCTTGATGTCTTTTATACGTTTACAATGACGGTACCAGATTGATTGCCCACTATACTCTGATACAGAGGAGTTTAGGACCTGGCGTCAAGTGCTGATTGGTGTCCATTCCTGATTCCAGGTGTGAGTATCTGCTACAGGAGAAGGGCCAGGAGTTTGTGCATCAGATCCAGGCTCGGTTCCCGCGGCTCTTTGAGCAGGTCGGTAGAACCAGCAGCTTTCCATTTGAGACCGTGGAGCAGGAGACATCTCAAGACTGAACCATCTTGTTTTTTTCTGTTCCAGCTTTTAACCAGCGGCGACAGCAGCTCCAGAGAGTTTGTGGATCCACCAGGTAATTAATTAATCAGGTTTAGGACATGAACTTGACATATTTGTATAATATTCTAATAATATCCTTTAGCAGTTTGATATTCAGGCACTATTTCAGGATGCAAATGTGAGCGTTATTGTAGAGGGGCACAGTGTCGGTGTCAAATAAAAAAATTAAATCATAATTTATAAATCCATCTTTTATCTTCAGTTCATCTTTTCTAAATCATATAAATCATTTTCTAGTGGTGCATGTTGGGCCAGGGGAGGAGCGGTCAGAGGACATGGTCATGATGAACACCCCGGTCATCAAGTCGGCACTGGAGATGGGCTTTGAGCGCAGTCTGGTGAAACAGACGGTGCAGAGCAAGATTCTGACCAGCGGGGAGAACTACAAAACGGTCCAGGAGCTGGTCTCGGATCTACTGAGCGCCGAGGACCAGAAGAGGGAGGAGGAGCGCGAGATGCTGGCCGAGGCCATGGCCTCAGGTACAGTCTGCTGTTCACTCTCTTGCCATGTGTTTTCATATGTACTGCGCCAAAACCCCTGCTGCAGTTAAAAGCTCCTAAACCGCCGCCTTATTTGCACTCTGACCTGGTTTTTCTGTTCCAGATGGTTTCACATTTCTAAAGAGACATCAGACGGCACTGGTCCAGCGGCTGAAGAGCGTTGAGTCAGTGTTGGAGCATCTGAGGGAGCAGAACGTCATAAGTAAGTTTCTGGATTATATAGAATATATAATTTAGTCAAAATATACTGTCATTAAAGAGTAGTTCTGGGTTAGACAGTGTATGGAAATGCAGATCATCAAGGAGCAGGCATCTTGATCAAGGATAAGTACAGACCACTAGGTGAATAAGGCCCGTGAGGGTGTAGCCATCCAATATGGTCTTTGCTCATGCCGTCCTGTTGCTCCTCCCCTCCCCCACAGCGGCTGAAGAATACGGGGGCGTCCAGTCCCTGCCCAGCGGCCAGCAGCAGACGGCCAGGCTCCTGGAGCTGGTCCTCAGCAAGGGCAACGCGGCCTCAGAGCTCTTCCGCAATTGGATCCAGAAGAATGACGTGCTCCTGCTCCGAGACCTCATGGGTACAGTTACTGAAATGCCGCCTCGTTGTTTCATTCCATCGTATTTGTGCAGGCCACCGCAGAACGTCGGGACATTGCACCCAGTACACAAGTTCTCCCTGCTAGTGGGGGGGTGGGGGGCACTGCAGTCTACATCACCCCACAGTGGCACCCTAGCTTAAGTTACAGTCCACGTTTGCATAAGATTCATCCATTCCTGCTTTACATACCGTGGAAATTTAAATTCTGTAACAGTCAACACATTGTTTAATCACAGCATTGTCCTTTCATAAAGCAAGAATATTCGCCATTATTTTTTCCATTATCTGCATTGACAAAAAGTCATGCAAGTGATTCAGTTCACGTTTCTTTCACAGAATTGACATTAAAAAACCTGTTTTTCCCTCCTGGTAAAATCCTGGCTCTGCTTAGGCAAACATACCACTGCTTAACTATTGTCCGCCGCCTTTCAATCCAGTATCTAGTATCCTCAGGCTTAATGTGTTCTCTCCACTGCACTTTCAGCCCAGGCAAATGAAGCTGTCTCACCAAGTCAGGATCTCTCAGGTACATACACACACATAACCTGCTGTACTGTACTGCAGCCAGGCAGTGGAGACGCTTTACTTCCATTATATATACTAATGCAATACATTTGTTCTCACGTTATTGGCAATGAATAACTGCTCTTCTACCCGACGTTCATCATGACCTGATTTTTGTTGTAAGCATCGATTGTTTTAACTGTTAATGAAATGCCAAAGACCCTGATACATCTGTTGTTAATGCCATGCTTGTTCCTGTGTTATCTGCACCTTCTGGTTTGCCATCAGCAAATATAGATCCACTGTTAAGTACATCAAAACAATGGGGAAAGTGTAGCGGAAGCCTGTTATGTGATCTAGTCTTGGAGTAAACTTGGTATATGATTGAGCCGCTACTAAGCTAAACATCGCTACATAGTTGAACGTATTGATCAGGGCATGAGATGGTCTGTTTGTTGTTGCCTAATGCCGACCGATTCTCCTGCGATTCATGCTTTGTTTTAAAAGGTGGTGGGATTCAAAGTTTTGCGGCTATGTGTGGGCGATGCATTGTATAACGCGTTGGTGGTGGGATTCAACGTTTTGCGGCTGTATGTGTGGGCGATGTATTGTATCACTGTGTTAATGATAGTTGTTGGCTACAGCACTGATGCGTTTTGGCGACTATATTAATAACACTCCTCTGTGCAGAGCTACCCATGGAGGAGCAGCTACGGCGGCTGCAGGAGGAGCGCACGTGTAAAGTGTGCATGGATAAAGAGGTGAACATCGTGTTCATCCCCTGCGGACACCTGGTGGTGTGCAAGGAGTGCGCTCCCTCGCTAAGGAAGTGTCCCATCTGCCGAGGCCTGGTGAAGGGGACCGTCAGGACGTTCCTCTCCTGAAGAGCCGACGCTCCTGGTCTTCAATAGTTTAGTCTTGGCTGATTTTTTTTTAGCATGTGATGCATCTTATAAAGACAGAAGCCGATGCATTTCGTATTTATGGGGTGGGTGGTTTTAAAGAGATTGCAAATGTGGGCACGCTTGCCAAGCCATTTAAATAAACCTGTTTGTATAGACCTAGTTATACATGCATTACATAGCTTAAAGTGATGGACAACAGGATTTGAAAGTGTAAAATAACCAACATAGCAAAGGGATGCCTCCATTACACACCTACTGAATATAAAAATGTAAAGATTACAGGGTTCCTATACATTTCATTTAAAAATTCCATTTTCCAGACTTAAATTGAAATACCTTTAAGTGCTACTTTATCACAGTATTGATGCAAGTGCACTGATGCAATACAAATAAATGCTTGACGGTTAACATATTGCAAAGAGTTTTATAATTTTCTGAGATGAAGGCCAAGCCTAAATACCATAGGCTACATTACGTTGGCTTGAAGGAAAATCGATGATTGCAGTGGATTTCATGGAACATTTTCTAATGCACACCGTAAATTACGGATTTCTGGTTGTCCATCACTAAGCTATAAACAAATTTAAACCATTACAGTGCTAGTAAACATGTCTACATGCCTCGGTTTTGTACAAACTGTCACCTTTGATGTCTTGGTGCCATCCATAGTCAATTCACCCAATAGCTACTATTGTGATTAACACAGACAATGTTATTTTTACAAATATTTATTTTTATCCACATATCTCCAATCCCAGTTTAGATGATGCCGATCTGAAATTAAAAGAAAAGGGATTAGATCAAGCAATATACATGTAGGCCCATTCTTGCCTCTGTGGTTCCTTTGACATCAGTCAAAATACTCATTTCATTACACGACCACACAGGAGGTCCACTTACTTTGTTTGCAACGTCCAACGCATCATAATCTGGTGCAAGTCGGACGTATGCCTTCTTCTCACCATCAGGCCTGAAACGTGAAAATAGTCATGTTAACGGAAAACGCCTCGGCTAAGGTCAGCACTTTTCACGTCAACCATTTGTTAAACTCAGTTGTCATGGCAACCTTTTAATCTATTGCTAGTGTACCTTATAAAAAAGGAACCCACCAATTTTACACAGTCATAGCATTTAGGGCATTTTCATAAATCAAAGGCATTTCTAGTAGGCAAGATCAAGACACTACTAAAAGCAACTCAACGCCATGTTATGCTGCGCAGCTTCAGGACCTACCTGATTAATGTGTTGACCTTGGCAACATCAATATCATACAGCTTCTTGACAGCGTGTTTGATCTGGTGCTTGTTGGCCTTGACGTCTACGATGAACACCAGTGTGTTGTTGTCCTCGATCTTCTTCATGGCCGACTCAGTGGTCAACGGGAACTTGATGATGGCATAGTGATCCAACCTAAGAGACAAAGCACCAGCTTGGTTACAAACCCATCACTTCTGTAGCTGGACTTCAAGCCAAGCTTTAAACCTTATTCATGCCCACAGGCCAATAAGGTGTTAAAGCACAAGACAATATAACAAAAGGGAAAGTAATTAATTTTTTACAGTATAGACACCACAACATACAGTTGATGGCGTACTGCTTATTGGCACAATATTAGGTGCATCAGTCGTAAATGCTGGAATCATATTTGTCATACTTTGATCGCTGTAAACATCATTTGCACCAGATCAAACTTGTGTGTGAATACTACATGATTCAAAGACCGAACATATATACACTCACTTGTTCCTACGAGGAGCACTCTTGCGAGGATACTTGGGTTGTCTGCGGAGACGGAGCGTCTTGGGGCGACGGAAGGTGGGAGAAGTCCTGATCTTCTTCTTCTTCTGACTGTGGACTCCTTTAAGCACGGCCTTCTTAGCCTTCAGGGCTTTGGACTTGGCCTCAGTCTTGGCAGGGACAGCTAGGGAGAGGAAAGGTAACGTTAGATATGGCACAAATGGATGACATTTGATGCGTTACCAAGTTCACTCCTTGCTGTTGTCACTAAAGTCAAAATAATCAATTTGAAGTGCAAACCGAACGATGTTTAATTGAAACAAAAGTTGGTGTGGCTTTAAAGTGTGTATTCATTGCGTGTCTAGAAACAGGTTCTGGCATCAGTGGTTCCTTTGAGTTCGTCACAGCGAATCAGACAAATAAATATACATCATTTGCACAGAACGTCCCTGAATAAATGAACAGGTTAATGATGACAGGTTAACCTGGTGGGTAAGAGGTTAACCTGGTGGGTAAGAGGCCACATGTCCATTTTGAAGATGATCGTTCCATCAACTTTCACGTGTAGCAAGTCACTAGACATGCGATCCCCATTATACACAATTAACGCGTGTACGCTCACAATGTTCGTGGACAATGTTTAGTATATTAGATTATATGCCTGGGCTTTAAGTATTAGTTAGCTTTGCGATTTAACCGTTTAGTTTAAACACCCTACACCGTGAGTTAGC
>OMKN01013273.1:4099-17743 GCA_900302345.1 Melanonus zugmayeri | reverse complement strand
GATTGGGTTATACGCCACGATGCTGACTCACCGTATCATAGTCACTCTGGGAGTCTCCGAAGGAGGGGAAACCTTCGTCGTCATCCTCCTCTTCCTCCTTGCTGTGTTCCATCTCCTCCTTGACGATGGACTCAAACAGACCGCGGTACACGGTGTAGAAACTCTGGAAATGAGAGAGAAGCGGGGAAACAGCAGAAGATAAAGAAATGTGAGAGGGAATAACAACAGCTAGGTCCAGCATCATCTTCAAACCAGAGAAAGAATTTGACCCAGGATTTCTGCAATGTTTTCAATAGTAACTTATAACCGTGTATAGTGTGGAGTACCTTAGCACAGGGTCCAAAATGAACACCTGCCACCAGCCAATGGCTGATAGAGTTGACCATTCGGCAGATAAAACAATTCTAGGTTACATATTACAAAATGTGCTTGGCCAGTAGATTTTTCCACTCTGGCAGGTAAAAAGACAACAGTCTAAAAGTTAATTTTGGACCCTGCCTTAGCACAACAGTTTTAGTATTGCTGCTTTAAAAAGACAATTTAGTCTTAGAAATAAACGAACAGCAAAATCAACATGGATAATAATAAGACTTATGCTGCACCCTGCTGGTAAAACACTAGAAGAACAGTCAAGTACAGCCAAGTACCCAATTAAAAAGCTGTATTCAATCCAATATATTATCAATATTAAAAAAAAACGCACCCATAACTTAAAATGAATGGAAATGAAAGGTTGTAGCTCATGCATGAGCACCTACTGGTGTGTCACACTCCAGTCAACGTTTTCTTCATCAAATGTTCTGTTTTAATGTTCTTTTATAGCATTTGAAATTCATAAAAATCTCAATGATGCAAATGAAACATACAATACATTCCTCTAAATGGTCAATGGACTGCATTTATAGACAGCTTTTCTAACCTGTGGCCACTCAAGGCGCTTTACAATATTGCCTCACATTCATCCATTCATACACACATTCATACACACATTCATACACCGACGGTGGTGTCAGCCATACAAGGCGACAGCCAGCTCGCCGGGAGCAGTTAGGTGTCTTGCTCAGGGACACCTCGACACTTAGCTCGGTGGAGCCGGGGATCGAACCAGCTGCCAGACAACCCGGTCTACCTCCTGAGCCACTGCCGCCCCTCTACCACAGTCAGTCAGACTATAATATGTTATAATACGGCCCTGCTTGCGAGTACTACTGATCATCCTTAAAACAGCCGACGCACCTTCTCGTCGTCCCCAAAGCCGGAGTAGCAGGTGACGGTGAAGAACTGCAGCAGATCCACGCTGTCGTCCCGGTACTCCCCGCTCACTCCACCCTTCAACAGAGCCTCCCTGTGGTTGTCATACCTACCACGCAAAGAAGAGGGCATGGATGTATTGATTCAAAGTGTTTAGATTTCTTCAGTCTTGTACTTTAAGCATACTAACAATAGTATCGGTGACCCAAAAACCTGTTCTGTACCCAGAAAGTAGGTAAAGCCTCCAATGTTCCCTCTACCTCACTGTTTCCAATGGGATCACTATGAGACCCAGTAACAGAGGATATCGCAGTGTTGGGTCACATGTGGGGCTGCTATGAAGTATGCAAACGTGTACAATGTGTAATTCGTGTAATCGGTTGTAACTTGTGTACCAGGCTCTCTCCTGGGGATCACTCAGGACCTCGTAGGCCGCCTGGATGAGCTTGAAGTGCTCTGCTGCCTCCTCGGCATTGTCCAAGTTCTTGTCTGTTACACGGGGAAAGGGTGATCAACTTCATAACACAGTAAATGTATTGGTAATAGATTACACACCCACACACCCACAGACACACACACGTGTGAATACATACTGTCCACATGCATCACCACACCGGTGTCTACACTCACCAGGATGCCATTTCAGTGCCAGTCTGCGATACGATTTCTTGAGATCATCGTCTCCTGCGTCCCGTTTCACCCCCAAGATGTCATAATGGCACTTCATTGTGAATATGATCCAACCCCGTTAGAAATACACAAGTGTCGGAGATCACGATCACGTCCAGATCGAAGACAGCGATAGCGGTCGGCTAGCTAGCGCATAGCATGCCGCTAACTGAAGTATCGTTCAACTTAAAACTGTTACACAACACTACCCTTGGCTTACTTTAAACGCGCCATTGGCAATATCTCGAACTAATGTGTCAAACGCCTAACAATAGAGCATTTCTATACACATTTCCGAAACGAGACATATACAGTCATATTTTTGGGGGATCTCAAAGCGGCATTCGCACGCTGGTGATGACATCAGGAGTCCGCACCGCCGCGTTATCGCGAGAGTTCACCGTTTCCACGTGGGATTCCTGGCTCGTCGTCAAACGCGATACACCTCCCGTGCGCTAGGAGGCGCCCCCCTGTTTGTCTTCGTCTCTGCGCCACTAGCCGCCCGTTGTTGTCGCTCACGTTTACCAACATGTCGGCACCCAAGAGAAAACGTGGAAGGAACGGCCCGGCTTGGAAAAAGGCGAAACAGGCCAAACTTGCCGAAAATGGAGACGACGAAGCCGAAACTACAACGCAAGAGGAAATCATCGTCCCGGCGCCGGTGTCTAAGGTAAATCGCACTTGTGTACATGTGTCACTAGCCTATGCACCAGCCCGGCTGGAATAAATACACTGGATTTCGTCGTGGCCGTAACTTTTTCATTCATTCATTCCTCATTAGGGCAAATGGACAAACAAAGAAAGAGTGTTAATTTTCTCTTCGAGAGGCGTCAACTTCAGAACGAGGCATCTGATGAACGACCTGAGGGCCGTGATGCCTCACTCCAAAGCAGGTCCGTGTCCTCCATACATACATACATGCATGCATGCATGACGTCACATTTATCATCATCATCATCATCACTGACCATGTCATGTATGTTGTCTCCTCAGATACAAAAATGGACAGGAAGGACAAACTCTTCGTTATAAACGAGGTGGGTCTGCCTGACTTGGCTTGATGTTGTTAAAGAGCAGATTTTAGGATTTGAGTCCTAAACTATGTGCTCAATGTTCCCCACAGGTGTGTGAAATAAAAAATTGCAACAAATGTCTCTATTTTGAGGCAAAGAAAAAGCAGGATCTTTACATGTGGTAAGTGTCTCCCATTTCCTTTTTTATGCTTTTGTGTGTCCACATGGTTGTGTTGGATTGACTAAAACACACATTTCATGCTCTGCACAGGATAGCAAACAGCCCCCATGGACCTTCTGCAAAGTTTCTTGTACAAAATAGTGAGTTTCTTATATATTTGCGTGCGTGTCGGTGTATCTGAAGTTACATTTGGAAGTGAATGTGACTGTTGAAGGGTTTGAATTTGTATTCACCGTCTCATCCGTTACACAGTACACACACTGGCTGAGCTGAAGATGACGGGGAACTGCCTCAAAGGGTCCAGGCCGCTGCTGTCGTTCGATCCTGTAAGTCGATGTTTTGCTTAAAAAATAAGGCTGGTTCAGTTCTGTATTTGAATCTATTTACTATTTAGTCGTTTAGCAGATGCTTTCCTCCAAAGTGTTGTAAAATAAACTGAGGAGGAGTTAAAGGTTAGGACCGATAGGCCTAGGTTGGCGGACTCAAGGAAAAAGGTGAGAGATAAACGAGGTTAAGGTTAACTGGATTTATTAAAGTACTGGCAGAGTATACAAACTGGTATGAATACACCTGGCAATAAAACAAATACCAAATCAACGCGCGTTGGGCCTCTGTCAGCTTCGTCAAGAAGAGTTCGCCGCAGAGAGAAAGGGTGAAAGGCTAGGGGTAGAAGGCAAGAGACAAAGGCGAGGTTTCTTCTAAGACGTTTGGTTATATCTTTATGTCTTTACGTCACCAAGGGGGTATGGTGACCAAATCTTAACATTTCATTGGTCAGAATTGACGGTATGCACCACTGGACAAGCAGGGACCTTCTTATCTTCTATATGAATTCTTTGTATTCTTTCAGATGGGGGTTCTCGGCCATTGTCCTTGAAAATGTTCTATTTAACATAACGGTCTGTGCCTGAGGCTGGGAGAGAGATGGAGAGTGTGTTAACCATTGCCTCCACCTGTTTACTTGGACATGGTTGTATGGAGAATAATGTATAGATCTTAACTATTTGGGCTTGGGGAAAGGTTGTATGGAGAATAATGTATGGATCTTGACTATTTGGGCCTGGGGAAAGGAAAGTAACAGGAAAAACAACGTGAAGGTTTTTAACTTGGGTCAGGCCCAGGGAGAACAAGGCCTTTATTTCTCAACAAAAGCGACTTTAATTCAGATGTCATTAAGCAGCAGAGGTTGATAGATACTGTCCAGATACAACTACAGCTGTGTTAAGAGATGTAAACTAAACCATGTGCACACATAACGTTATCACTCAAATCAGCCCTGAGATCACTCGGGTTAAGTTTTGATCTCGGATGTTTGAGGGAAAAGTTTGATACTTGTTAATTGTTTTGTAAGGATGGATTATTTGAACACATCATTGTCGTTTTTTTGATCCACAGAAATTCGACACGGAACCTCACTTCGCTTTACTGAAGGAGTTGTTTATCCAGGTACGTTCATTACTATATCATTTGTCATTAGAAGTGAAGGGATATCTATATGGCCTGCTGCTAATCAGGTTGAATCATTTAGAATACCTTTGGTTTCTGTTGTAGACATTTGCCACTCCACACTATCACCCTAAAAGTCAACCGTTTGTGGACCATGTCTTCACGTTCTGCATCGCAGACAATCGGATCTGGTTCAGAAACTACCAGGTGAGGTTACATTGCTCCATTTAAAAGAGAATAATCATACATAACCAATCAATAGTCAATACTTGCATTATAACACTTAATTATAACACTTTATATTTTAGTTAAAGTTGTGATAGTGTAGTGACTAGGGTGTTCGACTCCCAGCCGAAAGGTACTGGGTTCGATACCCAATGTCCAGTATACTTGTGGGCATCCTTTGCCCACACCCCTACCTAAAGGACATGTATATCCATCTTTGTTCTGTGCTGTAGATTATTGAGGAGGATGGCTCTCTGGTGGAGATCGGGCCTCGCTTCGTTCTTAACCTCATCAAGATCTTCAAGGGGAGCTTCGGGGGTCAAACCCTCTATGAAAATCCATACTTCCAGTCTCCCAACATGGTACGGTTCTAGTCCAATCCACTTGGAATATCCATTTTTGCAACTTGACGACAAATTATTTCATGTTGTACATTATGTAACATTAAAGTTGACATTGTGTTGTAAACTTCACATTATACAGTAAACGTTACACTGTGTTATACATCATGTACAACTTTACATTGTGTAAAGTTTACAAATGTACATCTTGTAAACGTTACACCATGTTATACATTATATACAACTTTACATGGTGTACAGTTTACAACAAATGTACATCTTGTACATTTACATTGTTATAAAGTTGTAAACTGTAATTCATTTAATAAAGTTGTGCAGGGTTTTTGGCAACGATTAGCTCAACATGTGCATCTTCTCCATCCACCCCACAGCACCGGCGGGAACTGCGTCTTGCCTCGACGGCCAAGCTGCACGAGAAGCAGATGCTGAAGGAGCTCCAGAAGATGAAGCGGTCTGAGAACAAGGATGTGGCCACCAAGGACGTGACGGCGGATGTGTTCGACACGCCGTCAGAGGAGAAGCCCGTCCACATCCAGACGGAGGCGCCGGAGCCGGACAAGAAGAAGAGGAAGCCCTTCAAGAGGCAACGCATGCAGATGAGCCGCTAGGACAGGACTGGAGGGGATGCGAGGAGTTGAGATGGATGGTGTTTGAAATGTTGAAGTCGGATGTATTGGACCGTTTCAACTTTTCATAAGGACCATAAGGAGCTAATGTGTTTTTATATCCCCACTGAGGGTTTCAGATGTGCTTATTTTGTTCTTGTATGTTCCTGCATTATGTACACACAATCTTTCAACTAAATTCCTAATAAACAGCCTCTTGAGTCTGCAAGAGGTCTAGGACAAAGCCTTCAAACATGTTTATGTGGAACCTTTTTTGTAAACAAAATAATAAATTCTACATAATTTTACAATTCAAAATGTTTTGGTATATTTCATTGTCCCTGTAAAATTGTCCTAATGTGGTTTTAAATATATATAAATCACGGGCGCCCCTGAAATTGCTTATGGTTAATAGTCTGGAGAAAACATTCTAAAGACACTCTTTTTCCTTTTGAGAAAAATCATGCCAGGTAGATAAATTATGTGTCTATATTGGTATTGGTCCAATACTATTTTACTGCCAGGTGTGAGTGATTAACCATTACATACCATTTCAAAATCTACCCTCTAGTGCAGCGGTACTCAACCCGCGGCTCTTACGTTCATATGTCGCATGTCAACAACCGCGAGTAGGGATATACGCGCCAGCACCACCCGTCAACAATCGCGAGCAGGGATATACGTGGTAGCACCCCCCCTCAACAATCTTTGCGGCTCTTTGCGGCAACACAGTAAAAAATGTGGCTCTTACTCTCTGACTGGTTGAGTACCGCTGCTCTAGTGATATCACAAGTGGGAGTGTCCACCCAGATGTATGACGATAGACCTACTAGTTGGTACAGTCCACTGAGTAGGTTGGTAGGCTGATATATCCATCGTACATCTTGGTGGACACTCCCACTTGTGATGTCACTAGAGGGTAGATTTTGAAATGGCTTGTAATTGCTAATCACACTCATGCCTGGTGGTAAAATAGGGGCCCTAAGTCACTGTATAGAAAAATGCTCTTATTCTAGTACAAAACCACAAAGGCACAATTACTCCAAATTAAGTGTTTTACAGTTGTATTAAATAAGTAGCAATTTCCTTCAATACTAAAATGAAAGCAAGTTAAAGGTTTTAACAGACCTTCCTAATCGGTCAATGGTCTAAATGTAACATATGTACAGGCATATTTACATGTAAGATGTAAATATATGCATAACGCAAATGCAATAATGACAACAACAAAAATTAACTCATAGAGCCAATATACCATACATTTGTGAAAATGGCAAATTATGTTTGACAATGCTAAACATATCACTCCTCGTGACACCAGCATATTATCATCAATAAATATCAGTTTTTGAAACTGACAGTGACAACATTATTTTGCACTCCACTGACCCAGAGGCCACACTACTCTCCCAAATGACATTGGTTGTCGAATAAACCAATGGACTTTCTTTACTTTGCTCTGACAGATGTGCTTCATTGGTACAACCTTTCTGGGGGAAACTCCCTCTAGTGCTTTTATCCAAACTATCTTCTCCGTGTTGGAAGTGACTGGTGGTGACTTCCATCAGTTCTCCCCCACTTCCTCATCGGGACAACAATAGTACTCCACAAAGCATATCTGTCCGTCGTCGTTCCTGACCAGGTACTGCAGGGACAGGAAGCCCCTGCTGTCTGTCCTCACGGAGACCTTGCAGGACAAGGCCAGGGCCTTGGTGGACGGCTTCAGCAGGGACATCTTGTACCTGTGTGTCCGTCCACACAGAGAGGAGGAGCAGAGAGTGTATTAGATCATTGTTCAGTTGGACAGGAGGAACTTTACATTTGCTGATGGCACAATCCATTTATTTTGTGAATATTACGTGAGTAACCTGTTAGTCTGTGTCTTGGTGCACTGAAAGAGCTCCATCATGTCAGAGTCTTTGGGATAGTCATAGTGGGCGTTTCCCGAGTTCCCAAAAGTGGACAACCTGTCAAAATGTCATAATTGTAAAGAAGACAAACACTCAAATTAGATTAGCCTTACATGTTCTCTCTTATTTCCCAATTTAGAACAATTGACCGGTCTAAAGTTCACATCTCTTCCAACTATTAAATTCATCACATGTCTGATATCTCACAGTGATGTGGTTATCATTCTCTTGCAAATCTAAAAATCACCCAATCTAAAAAAATATTAAAATAAAGACATACTAGACATATCACTTGATTTATAATTGCAACACATGTGTAAGGACTGAACTGTGGGATACAGAATAAAAAACGTAGACTAATACCAACCTGAAATAGGGCTGGCTGGGAGACATGGTGATCTGTAGCACCTCACTGGTCATATCCAGCTCAGAGAAGGCCTCCTTCAGGCTCTCAGACTGAAGGATCACCTTGTAGTGGAGGAGACATAAATCAACGGCGTCTTGGATGTAAATATACTGTTGGGTGTGCCGTCGATGTCTGTGAAAGCGTAAAGGTCTACCTTATTTGTGACATTGCTGCTACAGAAGTCAAAGTCAATGGGCTCCTCTGGTTCCTGTGTTTTGATCTTACAGACGGTCACCACGCCGCCTTCTTCCAGGAACAAGGTGAGCGGGTAGCCGTAGCCCCCATAACACATCCGCAAGGCTGTGCTGACGCCTGTTGAAAAAGAAATTGAAAAAGAAAGAGACAAGTAGCTATGGATAGTGGACTTGTTTTGAAATGCATTCACTACAGTAGGATTAGAAAACATCTAGTCAAGCAAGTGCCTTAAGAATGTGGCAGCTTCATTGCAAAAGCGCAGTCCCTAACCATGAATACAGATGGATAAAATAGACTTGCCACAGGATACAATAAGCAATTTTAGTGCAACTTACCTGGCACGGTGCTCCCCCCAAAGATTGTGAGGCAATCCAACAGAACAGTGAGATTGACCTGAAACCCCACAGAGTCTTCCTTAATGGTAAACTCTTGAAAGATATCAGCCTAGAAAAAGAAAGACGATTATTTGAAAATATTGAAATACGATATCATTATGGTGGCAAACAAAACAACAATGTAGTGCTTTTGCACTACATTGTTGACACATAAACAGCAACTGTCAATTATAACAGTGTTCATTAATTCAGATTAAATGACACACACCTGAATAAAGGCGTTGGCTTGCAGACATTTAGAGTCTTCTACGGTGATCTTTAACCCGTTAGGAGTGGCATTGAAGATGGCGTGGTCTTTGAAGGTGATCGCTTTCAATATGTTGGAGATGTTCCGAGCGTTGTCCAAACTGGCCACCAGTATGTAGTGGGCATCGTCGTCTTGGGATTGCGTCGACAGGGGCATCACGACACTGAAATATACACAAACAAGTTGTGTTTCAGATTCAGATCCAGTTTTATTGTGTTAGATGTTAAAAATACATTTGTCCACAGTAGTTTTATCATGCATATCAACATAATCCAAGATGTTTATGTTGTACTTGCACGCATCCACGCCACGTTGTATGTGTGTGTGTGTGTGTGTGTGTGTGTAGTAAGCCAACTGGTAAGTTAACTAGTGAGTTAACTAGCGGACATTTGCTTCACTGTAACATGAACACCAATGCATTATTTGGAGAAAATAGTGTCCGAATGAGGTAAATAAATGTCTCGTTCACTTGGACACTTACTTGGATACTTGCTGTGGTGTTGGTGTTTTGAAGAATGGCGCTTTGTTGACGCATGCGCAAATGTGGACTACCGCACCGGGAAAAACCAAACACGGAAGTTGCTCCACTTCCGTTTGTTTTTCCGGTGCGGAAGTCCAAGTTTGCGAATGCGTCAACAGATTGTAGATGCCCACATTCCATAGGTATATTTTATACTATACTATATATATACTATATTATTATTATTATAATTATATATATTTTTTTAATTAATTTCCATATTCCATACTCCAAAACTGTGGGTGGCAGCAATGCGCCTGATGGCCTAATATCTAAACGAAGACGAAGAAGAAGAAGAGAATCGCAGCATCCAAAGCAACATCCATGATCCGAAGCGGAGACGACGATTTATCTAATCTACACTGTGGGACAGCGATTAACATCGGTGCTTGGGTCTCGAAGAGGTAAGTTAAGAGCTCGTCCCGTGTAGACGTTCATCAACACACCCCTCGATTACGTTCACAACCAGGTAGGTTAGCTCGTAGAAGTAGCCTGGCTAACAGTCGGCTAGTTACACGCAAACGTCGACAAGACAACGCTTTGACGTCGTTACATCCCCGGGGAATGCGTCTAGTGAGGAAAGATAATGTTGTCTTCCGAGACAGACTTGGTGTATGCAGCCCGACGTAACCGTAGCCTTACATCTAACTACTCCCAAGTCTGAATATAATGACAAATGATTAATTATTTAGATTAAGCTAAACAAATGCAAACATCTTCTTTGTATGGATGTTTGAGTGAACAAAGCACTGAACTGAGCCACATATAGTTATGAGTCACTTAGTCTTAGTAGAAGAAAACAGGCCAGGGGTCCACATTCCTAGTATTTGGAGCGGTTAGGTATGTACAAAACAGGCAGGTCAGGTGGGGCAGGTTTACTTATAATGAAGACAAAAGATGACAATGAAGACAAAAGATGATAGCACCAATGCCTCCATTTCAGGTTATAAGACGACATGAATGCAAGACGACATAGGGGATCAGTCTAAGTTTGAGATGGATGTTGCAGTGGAGAAGTTCACACTCAAATGTACAGATGCAAATATCTATGCAAATACATGTAAAGCTAGTATGACCGTTGGAATGAGCGCTGTATATGAACATTACGGTCTTATTTTAGTAACTGTGACAAAATGCTGTTGAAGATCATACAAGACATATTACCACATTTAAAACAAAACGATTTTGTGTTAACTGCCCCTTTTAACACTCCTCTCATTTACAGAGTTTTCTTTGATTGGATCCCAACCTTCATCAAAAGCATGGTGTGCATCCCCTGCATTGTGATCCCCGTCCTCCTGTGGGTCTACAAGAGGTTCATTGAGCCCATCATCTACCCCTTCATATCCCCCTTCATAAACAAGTTCTGGCCAAAGAAGGCGGTACAGGCGCCCAGTCCAGACAACGTCAAAAATGCCGAAACGAGCAATGGAACAAGCACGGTAAAAATCGTCAGCAACATGAGCCACTGGTTATTTATATGTATGGTTATATGTGGTTACAAGCAGGGCACAAAATTAGATGGTAGATTTGCACTCACCAGCCAAAGAACAACATTTGAACATTCACTAGCCATTTGGCCGGTGGACATTTTTTTTCATTTTGCACTCTGTAGATTGGCACACCTAGAGCTTCCTTGTTTATCTTGATTTTATATATACAGAGTCACTTATGTATATCTATAGGCATCTACATTTTTGCGTATATAAATATGCAAATTTTTATATGCACGTTATTTATTTGTATGATTTTTTTATATTAATATAAAAACCGCAATGTACATTAAGGCCATACAAAATATAGATTCATTTTATTTTCTATATATTGAGCACAGCAACAGAAACATTGTGCGGCAGCCATTTTGACTAATGTCTGTTTTTCATGTGTTTCAGCCTCAAAGTAATGGCGAGGCCACAGCCAACGGGTCAGCTACAGTAGCAGATAAGAAGACTGATTGACAGCTGCGTGACATTAAAAAAAAAATCTTTTTTTTTGTAAATAATCTAATTCACAATGCAGAAAATATATTAACTTATAAAATCAACGTTCATTGTCATAGTCTAGTAGTCAAAGTTTGAAAGTAATTGTATCTGATGGTGATTATTTTAACTCCTTACTTTTACCTCCTTACTGTTAATACATTTTTAGATATTCATACAATGATATTTGAATTTCTTTGTCATTTATTTGTCATTCCATAACCTATCAGGTCATTTTTGCTAAATTTGTTTCAGATGTGTGTCCACAAATAAAAACTGATTTATATGAAGTTATCCAAATAAAGTTTATGTTAAGTTTAATGGCTCTCTACCTTCACTTTATATTAGACTTTTATATTATCAGGCGGTATAATTTCTATTTTATATAAAGTAAATGATCTATGAGCCTTTATTTATTCTATGATGTATTGAACACTAGTATGGAGATCATAGTTTATACACTACACTAATTATATGAAGTGTGTCTGCTCTATGAGACGTAGCTCTATCGGCGACGTCACTGACGTAAGCCACTGACGTCACTGCGTGTCGATGACGCAAGCGGTGGCGACGTGGAAACATGGTGGAGAGGAGCGACCCGAGCGAAGTTGCTCAGAATCGATGATCGTTCCCCGATATTCACGGGCGAATAGCGTATCGATCGGTCCGTCGGTCCCTACCGGAAGGCGTGCGGAGGCGAAGCAGAGCGGGTTGAAGACGTCGGCCGCAGCAGCAGCCGCCGCCGCGACGACAACAACCGAGACGAGACGTGCATGACAGGTAAACCGAGCTGTCAGCTGATCGCGATGAGACGCCAAACGCCGATATTAGACCTCAAAGTATAATATTAGACCTCAAAGTATAATATTAGACCGGTGAAGTTCGCCCCGGCTGGCTTATAGGGGCGCGTTTGCGGCATCGCGGGAACCCCGGCCGCGTGTGACGCTTCGGACGCGCCGACCGAGTCGCTCGCAGCCCGTTTGTGTTGGAAACATCCTCGGCGATCGCGAATGAACGCTTATTCATAAACGACTTAATCGGCGATCCGTGATCCGCATGCGTGACGGGGCTCATGCTTGGCCATTGAAAACGTCAGTTCACTAACCGTAACAGTGTTCTGTTATTTGGAGGGAGGTGTAAAAGGGACAGGGCTGAGTAGTATTTACTTATTGCTCTTGTGTTGTCGGCGTGTGTAACTATACTTTAGTATTCATCTGAACTAGGCTCAACTATGTGGGAAAGGCGTGGTGGTGTTTAAGCAAATCCACATCCTCCTGGCTATCTCAGACTTCGCTATCCGTGTTTAATCGGACCTCTCCCACGGGTGAAGCCCTTCTATTGTGATCGCGGTGAATGTTATCCTCCGACACACACTCACACACACTCCTATAGACCCGCCGAGCCCACAGCACCTGACGGGACACTGTCATCAGGACCCCCTCCCTCACAGCAGTGACCCCTAAAGATAAAGATCATCAAGACTCATCATGACTCCTGAAGAAACATCATGACACAGTGGTTTAAACACACTGTTTGGTTTGTGATTAAATGGTGTGGTTTTTAATGTTGCTTAATAACTAACCATGATAATGTTGTTATGGTCTGCGTTCAACAGCAATGCTGAAATACTTCTGCGTATCACTTCTAGAAGTCACCATCTAGCCTGACATGGCTCAGGAAAATCCTATAGAGAAAAAGAAGAAAACCTTGGTGTAGTAAGTGTTGTTACTACTAGTATACAGCGTATTACATAGTAAGTAACAAAACAACCTGTCTATGAGTTGCAGAGTACTGGACTGTCCGCTTAAGGAAAGAAGAACCCTTAAAAAGGTTCTCCATCATCCATGTCTCTCCATGTAGGCCTACTGTAGGCAGACTGGGTGTAGCCTGGTGTTGCCCCAGAGGTGTTGGTATCTTATCAGATCTACACAGCTGATCTGGTGAGAGATTTTTTCCTTCCTTGTTGTCGTTACCTTTTTGGAAATGGTTGCACAAAGTGAGGTAATCTGAGTCGGGGATTTACCAGTAAAATGAGTTCAGATTTTTCATCAAAGGTGAGACCAGGGGATATTAACTTTTGAATTTAAAAGTAACTTTCAGGATGTTGTCTGGCCATGCAATTGTTTGAATAGGTAACCCTAATATGTTTGACTTCCCAAATGGTCAAATCTATCCGCCGTTGGCTGCTGGCAGGCGTTGGACCGTGGATGAGCCTGGATCAAGGGTTTGGTTTCATCCAG
>OMKN01013271.1:11965-27869 GCA_900302345.1 Melanonus zugmayeri | reverse complement strand
GCTTCCGATCCCGTCGTTGTGAATTATCTTATATTGGATTGCATCTCCGATCTCAAACTGGGAATTTGGAAGACGCATGCGCCCCGCTGTCATGTCTCTGCTCCCGTTTGTTTTTCCTGGATGAGGCGCTGTATTCATTGGATGTGTCGTTTACAGACGACAGACTTAATGGAGCCATACCTGAGCATGCAAACCCCAGGGCTTTTTATGGTTCAGGTATATCACAGTCTTTTATAACAGCTGCCTGTTTTGGTCCAGGGGTGGTTCAAGAAAGAGGAGACGAAACTCAAAGCTAAGATTTTTTTATTCATGGATTCATTGTCCAATCAAATGCTGAAATAAAAAGCAATGTACATTATACTGTCCTCCTCTGCCTCACCCTTCACCCCTAGAACTCTCTCATCTGACCCCAGCGCCCCTCAAATTCCCGGTGGAACAATTTTTCGAGACCCTCTTTTTTTTAAAACAAAGTTTAAACGAGGGCAGCACTACCCGACTCAAGCCTGTAAAAGTCCCTTTGAGGCAAGCGTCTGATCTACATCTGTGAAATAAAATAAGAGCTCCACGCATGTACACACACACACACACACACGTTCAGTATCAGCTTCTCAACGAAAGTAAAGGCCGTATGTTAATGACACCGATGAAATGTTGTTCTTTTGTATTATTTACTGTGCTCTGATGGAAGGAAATTGATCACATATGTTTCTACTGATAAGACAATTATGTAGTTCTACTATCAAAACATTGTCAGCAGACTTTCTCCACAGTGATGTATGAGCAGCACACGGGAGCGTTCTGCCAAATCAAATTGCTATTGAATATAAATTATTCCACTCTCCAATTTCTTTCAGAGAATGCACTTGGAGCGCAATGGAGGATTTGGATGCAACTTTTGCAACACACACACACATACACACAAATATCCTCCCTCCCACACACACACAGACACGCACATGCACACGCAGCCCATACCCTGACAGCGCTTGATCCGAATGAAAGCTTTGTGTGTTAGATTATCAGTGTTTCCGACTGCGGTCTTTGGATGCTACCTTTGGAAGCAGTAGTACGCCTCCGTTGCGCTGGGTGTTGTGAGTCAAGGCCGAGACTGAACGCTGTGTTCTTCAGCTGTGAGTCAGCAGGAGGATTTCAACAGCACTACTCTCTGGTTCCCCGGCCAGGAACCATACTGTTCAGGCCTCTATGGCCCAGTTTAACGACGACACCCTCTAAGACACTGAAACAGCAGTGCCTCCCAGTGCCCAGAAACTTCTAGTCAGCATGTGTGTGTGTGTGTGTGTGTGAGGTCACACAAGAAAATCCTGGTTCTTAATCCAAGCTGCCAGTTCTGTTGACTGTCAGCAACGTAGAACAAATCCAGACAGTCAAGTCCCTGTCGAAATGAAATGCGTAAGGTCACGCAGTTCTTCAAAGAAAAAAGGAAAGATTTGAAGAAGTGATTGAAATGCGTCTCTTAAATGTCTGTTCTTAATGTTATTTTTATTTTTTATTGCTGAATATGAATGATGAAAGCTAGAAGACGTTTACTGGAACTGCATGTCAAACTATTGATTGATTCTTAACATACATTTGCCATATCCCAAACCTATAACACATGTTGTATGTCCATTGGTAGAAAGTCCCATGCTTTTGAATGGCACAAGTTGAAATTCAGCAAACGTAATGAGGCTTGAGGCGGTCTTCTTTTGCCAGACCTTTGGCTATGTCTTTCATGGAGTAGTTCCAGGTTGAGAGGTTAACTTTGTTAATGAAAAAAGAAGTCATCCCTCCATCTTCTCCAACCACTTCCCCAACTAGGGTCCTGGTGGCACATGGGCAAGTTAAATGGTCCAGTCCAAAATAAATGGTAATCATATTATTATGAGTTGTCTAAACAGATTAAACATGTATAAGTGTGTACTGTACCTCTAAATTTGAAGTTTGGGATTGGTTGGCACAATTGGTTGCAGTTAGGAGTTGGAAGGTATAGCAAAGAGACATGTGCAGCTTGTTGTCATCAAAATAATGGGAACTTAGACTGAGTCATTACAATCTGGCATGTTCTTGTTCATTTATTTCACCGTTTCACCCTAATTACATTCTTAAATTAGTGAAACAGCCACTTCCTAAATATCGTAATACAAGCCGTAAAAAAGCAAAGTTAGTCGGTAAGGTGAACTTTGCACGCTGCAAAAAAGTGTCTAAATGAAAATGAGTTACCCGAAGGGTATAACGAGGGAATAACCCTGAGCGAGCTGTAATTTGCCTCCAGATACTGAAGGCAGTCTTCACCTCTGGGCTACCTTTTTGGATGTCCCTTGCATGTCCAGAATGCATTTAAGCCCTGTAATTAGTGGAATTATGACCTGTCGCAAGACAGAAAGAAGGATTACACACACTTTAAGAACACACTTTGGCTCTTTTTTCTCTCTCTCTTTTACGACTTGGATTCTTTCGGCCTCTGCGTTCTGTTGAATGAGCTGGCTGTGATGCGGCGGCCTTGGCGCACTGGGGACGATCTCACACCTTGTTACGGAGTTATTTATTCATAGGGATGCCGAGCGGCGGCCAGCGCCAGCTGTGAAATATGTACAGAGAATGGGAAGCTTGTCCCTGTGTCCACTTCAATTAGACATGTTCAAGCCGCCATACTTTTTCCACTGTTCTTCTTCTCTCTCCTCTCCTCATCCTCTCACTTTTTCCATCTACTTTCGGGCTCCAACGCTGAACTTCTGAGAGATGTGTGTGTGTGTGTCTGTTGATCTTCATGGTCTCGGTAGGAAGAAATAATATTTCCACAAAAAATCATATTGTTTTTATTTGCACAATCCTATGCCTGTCAACGTAAGTTAATGTTTCCCCGTCGGAAGGCCGAGAGAGTACTGAGGAGAGTGCCCGAAGTTGTACAGGAACGTAATTTGGGGACCATTCAGGACCAACAACCCTTACAGTTATGAATCGCAGAAATGTAAACATTTCCTTTTTGTAAGTTGCTAATGCCGTTTGATGGCCCCGGTGCAAATTTGTGAAGTCTTACTACGTCATGCGTTTCTGAGACATTACTGTTTATTCCATGGTTTTTATTGCTTATTCCCTCCAGTCGAGTCCTCTTACTTGCCCCCGTCATAAAGCGCCTCTTTACTGGCCACTTATGGAGCCCTTGTAATTAGCCCCTATCACATAATGCATCTGAAAAAGAGCATGAATCATTGGAAACCGTTTAGATGCCATTTTCCACAATCATTCCAGTAAAACGTTTTGGGGGTAGCTGAAAATAGCAGTAGGGTGAGATTTCTTTTGGCTGGGTGCTTTCGTCATGATGTCAATGGAGGACCAAGGGGATGCAGACACTCTTATCATTATGTTTTGGTCGGGGTTTTTATTACATGTGGTAACGTGCGGTTGAGGATTTTAATACGTAATACTTTTTTTATTTGTGGGAAGTGCAGATACTCATAGTACTGTTATTCACATACACACACACACACACGAGCGCTGACAAAAAATAACTGTGTAATAGTAATAGCCCAAAGACATGTTCTGGAAAGAAAGCGTATTGTCCGTGAATTTAGACATGATGTCAAGGCACAGCCAAGGTTTGCAACGGTCTGCAGACATGTGTGAAGCAGTCTTGCATGTGGCTAAGGCTCTCTGGTGGAAAAACAGCCTCTCAGGTGAAGGAGCTTTAGATATATTGAGTTGTTAGTTGGACAGGAACCCTCAGATGCGTGGTCGGTTCGCTGTGGAAAAATCATAGAAATACTGCCTTTGTTTCAGACCTGGACCAGGAGAGGGGAGAGTGACACTGCGAAAAACTGAAAGCAAAGCCCATCATTCACTGGTCGCTATGTCGTTACTACCTCACCAGTGGCAGCGAGCCAAAGATGATCCAACGTAAATCACTACATACTCAACATGGTGCGATCAGTGATTCAGGAGGACCTTGTTGGGTGGATGTGATAGATTGGATTGGAAGCTTCAGAATCTAGAAAGATAAAGACGGCAAATCAAAGTCTATCAGATGAACACTTAATCATGTTAAGTACATGTCATTAAAACAACAAGTACATGTGTAGCCAGACATGCACCTCCTGAATCAGCTATGGAAAGGTTTAAAAGTAGCGTTGTATCTGATCGGAGCTGTCATGGCCAGTTACCAAAATTGTCAACACGTGAAGTCTTATGTTGGCCATTGATGAATAAAGGCTCACTTCCAGTGTTTTTTTATGACGTGACAGTTGAGCTTAAATAGAAGAAATGATGGTGTTAACAGGGAGGACGATGAAATTAAGATAAATGCAGTTCTTCTGTTTCATATCTTACAAATGACTGTACGGTGACTTAACTTAGCAATTGTGAAAGGAGTTTTAAAAGAATTTACAATTCTATTATGTTCACATGGAATTATTGTGATGTGGATCTGAATGGCTTGAGAAGGCCTCCCATGTAACCGTGTAAAGTTTGGAATATAAATAATAAATTCTGTATTCAGAGGTCTCGGAACATGGACATGAATGCCAGTGAAGAGAGGCTGTGAACTTTCCAGTCCATAATTACATGAAAACCAATTCCTGTTTCATGCAGTAGCTCTGTACATTCAAGGTTTCTCTTCAGTGGAAAACTAAACGGGCCCTTTAACACTATGGACGCATTTATGAAAAAATAAACCCATAATTGGCAGTTCTTGAATCCACAGCAAAGAGAAAGGTTTTAAAAAATCGAATCTTTCCAAGCCAATACCGTTCCACATCATGAGTAACGGACAACCAGAATGTCTTCCTAATTGGGATCTCGGTTTCTCCCTCAGCTTGAGAGAATGACGCAAGCTGGAGAGTCTCCGAGGCCCACCGTCTAGAGGGACAGGAAGAGAGGATCTCCTGATGGTAATCAGGGCTCCCACAGTGATACCCCAGGTTTAAGTCTCCAAGTTGTGTATTTTTTTCGGTTCCTTCCTCCGTTAAAAAATAGGAAGCACCTGTGTAAATGGACCACTGTCTCGAAAAGGAATTGTGTTCATCTGGTCCTTGTTGTTACTAACGCAGCCGGGTGCTGTGGGCTGGCGGGGTGCTTGGTGGTGACTGCTCATGCCTGTGTGTGTATAGAGAGACCTGCCAACATTTGAAATACTCCGGAAAAATATCTATTTGTATATTCATGCAAAATGTTGAAGTTGATAGTTGTTGATATTATTTTGATATCAATTCATTCCTTTATTTTGTGAGTAAATACTGTAGTTTAGGTAGGTATTCGGTCGCTCAGACTAGTGGGGGCGCTGTTGTTATCCTAGTCGCCGAGACTAGTGGGAGCACTCATGTGTCTTGTTAGCAAAGGATTATGGGGGTGTTTGCATTAAGGGGATTTTTGTGGAGTTGAGTGATGTTGTGTTTGTAGTGTTAAGTTCTATGACTGATGATGTAGAAACATGACACAGACGATCAGAGTGTCTTCTGTGTTTGTTGAGTGTGAACAATGTTGAATAAACCTGCAATTCCTGGAGTCGTGCGGTGTATGGGGCACAGGATGGTCTAAATCTCTCTCATCCGTCATTCTTTTCCGAAGGCCAAGCTCACCACAATACTTTATTAGTAAAACTTCTTGACAACCAACTACAATGTGATGAATCAGCTGCAAAATAAGGGGGGAGATGTAAAGTTGATTCTATTATTGGTGTTGAGTAAAGAGCGGATTTAAGGTGTGATCGGCAATCATTTAGCAAATTACTAGTGGGAGGAAAGGGAGGGCTGCAGTACCTTATGGTGGCAATGACTTGCCTGTGCAGGCACATGTACACACCACACACCCATAGTACATGCACACACTCACATGCACACTCGCACACTTAGGTTGTAAAACTGTAGGAGGCGGTAGAAGGTGTCAGTGGAGTGGATTTATGGCGGTGTAGCATGTCTTCTAAGCTAATCATTTGGAAGGCCCGAGCCAAAATGTTCTCTTACCTCTGAAATGGAGTTCCAGCTGTGCTTTCCCCTTGGATTACGACACCTGGCCTCATCCTATTCTATTGCCATCATATCCTGTGTTTTAGTACATTTCACACGCTTACGCCAACACCACATACACCAAAATTATATTTGAAGAAAGTAAGGTACTAATCTATTTACAAGTGGGGGTATTTCAATAGTGCTTTCTGTCATTAGTGCAGCAGTCATGGTCAAATGAAACAAGACCATTGTCCCCAGCACAGAAGAATCACGGAAGAGTACTTTTGAGTGTCAACCATGGAGAACCATCCACCATCTGCTTTGAAACTGACTAGCTATTAACCACAACCAGAAATGGGCCACTTAGCAACAGACAACTGGGGCGATAGTGGCCCTTGGACAGTGGTCATTTGGGCTGTAGGCCATTTTTTTAAATTATTATAGTGGCCATAGAGGTCTCCCAAATGAACAAAGGCCGCTATTATCTGAGTTGGTGGTCTGAGACCTTTGCTCTGACATTTTGACCCCTGTGACACTCTCACTCTCCTTGTCTGTCAGAAGATAGCCTCGGGCATCATCTCTCACAATTTTCTCACAGATCTCACCATCTCTAATATAGTGTGCTCCTCAGATACGGCTAGCAAATGCGTATGATATAGTAATGCTAACTATGCGGCTTTAGGTCTCCTTTCTCTGTTTTTTGGTGGTTGAGAACCATGTAATTATTGGCTTTGCAGAAATCTGCAGAACTTCATTGCGCTTGCATTTTTTTCGTAAACCCCCGGGAAAATGTATGTAATTTCCATCCTCCTCCTCATGTCAGCCACGTGGTTGGTATCGGGGCTTGGAAAATTAAAAGGAGTCTTATCAGACATAAAGCTGGTAGCAGACATATCTTCCTGTTATTGCTTTTATTGGAGAGTCTCGTGTTATAATTGTGGTTCACATGCCTGCGAGACCGCCAACAACTTCCAACTCGTTGTGTTGCAGGTTATAGAAGGTTCTGCACTTTTACGCAGCTTCAGCGGTCCTCTGCACATGTCCTGGTGTGACTGCATGTGTACATTCAGTATATGGTTGGAAGCACACGCCTCCCGTGCATTTACAGTGTGTTAAGAAGTACCATGCATCCTGTAAAGTGCTTACTCTTAACTTTGCTTTGTTAATTGCCATTAATCATTAATCAACCATAAACACTTTTTTTCTTTGTCTTTGCTCTACTCTGTTTTTGCAGATGCAACCATGTCATTCAAACCCACAGAACGTTGTTATCCTATGTTGTGTCACATGTCAAGGTGATTGTCAGTTAAGTTGTTGTAGGCCATTTTTACCTACTAGTCTACCTACTAACTTTGATGCATCTATACAAAATTAAGATTACCTTGGGTTAATTTCCAAAATCCATATTCTGCTAAGGTAAATACAGGAAATATTGATGCAGGTTCAGTTGCTGGCCCAGTGTAATGTTATGCAGTACACCTCATTAGCCTTAGTCTTAGTGATGGAGAAGATAGGTCTACAGTGTTGGCACAAGATGAAGGCAGCAGGTTAGTGAAGAAATGGAACCTTGCGTTCGATCACCGTTAGGGCTGTAAACCTATCCCTTCTGGGATTTTTTACATAAGTCTTATGTTAACTTAAATTAGTAATTTAAAGTGTAATCACAGATTTTCTGTACAGTGGAGCATTTGTTTGGTAATCCAATTTCTATTCATCAATCATTTAGAATCATTGTACTGAATTATTTTGAACTCATTTACACATCTTAATGGGCAGTTTGAGTCATGGTGACAAGACATTCTAACATTATTCATGGATTGTTTACTAGTTTAATACTACATCTGACAACTGTGTAAATGGATAGAGGTTGGTAAACAAATATGTTGGCCGTAGGGAGAAATTAACAGGATATGGTTTTCAAACCCAAATCCCAGGAGACATCAGATGCAGTTGCAGTAAGCAGCTGATTAATGGAAGCTGTCAGGGTTGGTTTTACTGCTAAGTGGTCAATTTAATTAGTACCTTCGGGACTTTTCAATTTTCAGTGGCCAAATATCAGGCTCTAAAGTCCCATGGCGCTCTTACGTTACATAATGTGTTACATAAAAAGGTAAACAAATGAAGTGGTTACAGTGAATGATGAATTGGAGCTGTCATTGCGTGTTTGTTTTGTACTGTGAAATTAAATTCAGAAATGGTAATAGAGGGTCTGTTGCCCTCGTTTAAACTAATAGGTGGAGTTTGTGATATGGCCATTAGGCTTACAGTTTTGCCAAATTTGTTTGCCAAGTATAACCAAAATGTAGAAATTCTTATTAGCCTACACGTATTTCAGTTTTGAACAGCAGAACATATTTACAAAAGCAAGTTTTTTATTGGCTGTTAAATTAAATATGCTTCATCATTCATCTTTGTGCACATATATTCACACATTGTTACATTATGAGTTAAAAATGTACTTTCCATGACATACCCCACAGCATTGTATTGAGTCAAAGTCAATGTATTTGTTCTCTCTCCAAGGAACCCTTTTTGTCTCCTGGAATCAAATGTGAATTTTAATAGATGGAAAATCTTTAATAAAAGAAGATGGGGAAAGAGTATGCTTTCTTTCTGTGTTTTCTGGTGATAACTTTAACATGGCAGCGCTATGCAAACCACCGCCTCGGCACTCTCACAGCCTGGTCCAGAAAATAAAGTTAAGGGAAAACGCTGTTTAAACACTAAAGGGACTCCAGGAGTTCTCAACAGAAGCTATAATGAAAGGTGCATATGGACAGAGATAAGGTATAGTGTAAGGTTAAGTTTCATGTTAGGATAAAGATTAGGGTTAGGCCAAAAGTTATGGTTAGTGTAAAGGTTTAAGGTGAACATTAGGGTTGAGCCAAAGATTACTTAGGATTAGGGTAAAGGTTAAGGTAAGGTTTGGGGTAAAGATTAGGAATAGGGCAAAGGTTAGGGTTAGGGTAAAGGTTAAAGTAAAGTATGGTTAAAGTAGGGTTATGGTTAGGGGTTGTCAAGTAGTGAACATATTTACTCGATTATCACATCAGTAAAAAGAACCAGTGAATGAAGTGTCATTATCCTTCGACCAAAGTATGTTTGCTGTTAAACACCAACAGTTCCATTACACATTTTAACAGAAATTGAAAGAAAAGACTGTTGAAAACAAAGATACGGGCGTGTCGGAGGGGGTAGGCCAGTAATCTGTCTAAATGTTTCCACATGTCCGTATAGACATCTAAGCAACTAACGCGTAACAAGAGAAAGCCAAACAATTGAAGTGAAAGCTTTAGTGCCTCAAAGTGTACCATCAGCTGGCGAAATCTAAGCACCCCTCTCCGTCTCTAATGACTTGCCGCTACGGATGTGAGCAGTTGCACAATAGCAGCACAGCTAAATACACCAACTAAACACATCTGGGCGGTCAAGGCCTTCAAAGTGAGGAATTCTTACATGATGTTCCTGTACTCCAAACTGTTGTTGTCTATATGACATTCATTGTAATGTGAGTGGCAAGTGACTTTGACCGATTTGACCGATTTTGTTTTGGGGCTTTTATTTCTTTGTTTTTTGATGGATTTTTGGTCATCGTTCGCCTTTTGCCACACCGCTGCTTCACCGCTATTAAGCATCTGGAAGCTAGCGTCGTCCCCGCTTGGAACAAATCAATGTGAGTAGACTCAAACACAACAGGTCATTAGTCCAACTGTCACTGAGCACCTCACAGCATGCTTATTAAACTGTCACTGCATTCTCAGACACTCCATCTCTCAATTCAGTAGCTCCCAGATTAATGACGGAATATATGCGCTTAGGATTTATTCATTAAAAAAAGCAATGGGGAGGACTTCTGATATCATGCACAGATTTAAAAATGTTTTTATTATGAACAGTCAGCGCAAGCAATTAATACGATCTGGCTACATCCAAATGGTGAGGTAACTGCGCCAAACTGCTTTTGAAAGTATTTATTGTTCTCATTTAGTGTTGACAGTTGGTTTAAAAGAGTTCGCTTTTCCTCAGGCACAAACCGCTTTACGTTACGATGCTCTGATGTGTGTCACTGTGGCATCTCTTTTTTCGCTACTGATCTGTTTTTCTCACCAGTCACCGCTGGCCAGGTCTGCGCTGGTGTGTTTTTTACACCAGAACTTTCCACTGCGATCTGTCAGCAGGAGATGAGTAAAAGTCTGCCTGCGCCACATCGATTGGAGGAGGATTCCAGATTAGGGCTGTTGCCAGCGGGCTAATTCACAACACATGTGCTGGAGAGCGGTGAGGAAGAAGCCTCTGGAAGGACAAGCCCGAGCCTCTTATCACTTTTTAAACTTTCACAGTTCTACGCTGAATAAAACACTACAGCTGAGGTCAATGTTGGCCTCTTCCCCTCTCGGAAGCAAAAGCATCCGTGTGTCTAAAGAAATATTTTTTTAATAATGTGTTTTTCCAAACATTTTACAGGTAGTAGAGTGTACTGCATAAAAAATGTAATGGTGCCCAAATTAATTAATTTAATCGAATTAACCAAATAGACGAAGTAAAGTATTTAATGTTATATTAAATAGGCCTACTTTTAATGACTTTCATTTTTCAAAGTTAGTAATGTGCTGTATTTAGGCTTGGAAGTTATTTTAAAGGGGCAGTGAACCCCACATAGTTTTTTTTTTAGTTTTTTTACGTGGTAATATGTCTTGTATGATCGTCAACGTAGTAATCCATGCCATTTTGTCACTGTTACTAAAATAAGACCGTCATTTAGAAAAAAATAGTAAAATCCAACCAGTTTGTGAATGTTCCACACTGCTCCGAACGCAGGTGGTGTTCTTTTCGTCGTGACGTCGAAGTGCCTTTTCGGATACACTTCGACGTCACGATGAAGGGACACTGGCGGCGAGGTGTGCGTGGATGTGTGGAGCTCCGTCTGGCCAGCTTCTCGGACACTTATAGTATAACGCCACCCCTCCTTCCTAGAACTCTTAGCCCAAACACATTTTTTTTCAAAATGAATTTGAAGCTGAAACAGGGGATTCACTTACACTTTAAAATACTAGCATCATTGATATTCAACTAAAGTACTCATTAGGTAATTGTACCCCTTAAAATATACTTTATTTTGATTTTCTAATTCCTCATTTTCCAAAAACTGCTGTTGCTATTAAGCGGGCTCACTTTCGCTCTCTTCCATTTTTCCCTTCCAATAAATACCGAAGAAATCAGTCATGCAAATGCACCGTGACACTCTATTAAGTTCGCCTTGTTCCCTATAAATACCATTACAAATTTGCAATGCATCTGACCAAAGCTCTCTTAACCTCTGTGGCTGGAATCCTAAACTGGGACTCATCACACCAATGACATCATCTCCTGGGACCCCCTCCTCCCCCCCTCCGGCAGGAACAGCTGTGCAGCTGTGTCACCGTATTGGTGGTATAGCCTGCACTCCTTGCGGGATGCGTACCGACAGATTGGCTCACAGGGCCACAGGCATTGTGTGGCATTCGTCCGCGTTCCCCCGACTTGTTGGGATAATCCGCGCAGCGTTAGCGTCCAGTGGCGGAGCTGGAGCCAGGGCTGACGGCTGCTTGAGTTATCGCCCGGCTGGTGCTGCCAATGAGCACGCTAATCTCCCCACTACAGGGTGGTCACACGGCTCCGTGCCTTCCAGTCCTCATCCCCATCCCCATGCAAGCCGCAGAGCTACCACCAAGACATTCTTTTAGTGCTGCCGCCTCGGCGACTGAGAGAATGGAAAAAAATAAAGATATGGCAGTATTTATTTCCCTGTTTTTTGAGTTACACGATTATCACGGAGCTCTTACTCCATCAGGTTTTATTTGCTGTTCTATAAAACAGAGACAGCTCGGCATGATACAAATGGATCGGAAAAAGACATGATACAAACGGCGGCTGTTTCACATGTTTCTGTTTTGTAATTTATGGTTGCTTGTATATGTAGTAACTAAGGCTAATAAATAGATGAAACGGTTCTTAGAATTGACCAACCCCAACCACCATCAATCTTACAGTATTAACTGAAGTTGGTCCAGGAGGTAATTGTACTTGTGTTCTGTAGACTTTGGAAAGGCTGAAGGACAAGGAAACACGCATCCTGCAATGAGCAAACATATTGATACAAATGGATAGTTGGCCTGTCTCAATTGGGCCTAAGTTTGTTGTTAGCCTGCACCAATCTTAAAATGTTAGTGTTTTGTGAATCCTTGTGTTTGATATACGTACATGAACCAGGTGTAGCCTTCACCTAGACCACTGGGGTCCAGTAGATCCATGTTGCTCCTATACATGCTGTAAAAGCTGGCGTCCTGTATCCTGTATGCAAGCAGACGAAGGAAAGCCGACTGGACAAACCACTGTGTATGCGTTCAGAGCCATCCGATCTGTCTATGTGCATGTACATCGATGATATCAAGCTGCCATTTCCCACTGAAGTGCACACTACGAAGGGATGTTCGGGAGTTTCTGTGGAATTTTGTACTTTGGGCTTCGTTTGCACAAAAAACGTAAACATTTGCGAGTTATATTGTGTTACCTGACTCCAACTGGCAATCAATCAGTGGTTAGTCTGATCCCCCTCTAACTACTACCACTCAGACAGAGAGGGGGGGGGAGAGGTGGTGGTCTCCAGACGAGGAGACTGATGGATGGATGTGGTGGTGGTGGTGGGTGACGCCAACAGAACCAGGCTCCAGGTGTGAGGGAACAGCATCGCAATTCCTCCGTCCCGTCTGCCTACCTCAGCCCTGCCATCCAAGAGGTCCTCCTCTTTCACCACCACGTAGGCCGCCGCGTGCACACAAGCACACACACACACAGACATGCGACTGCATACAGTAGCAAATATATATACACACACACCATGGGTCAAAGAAGCAATCACAGATATCCACTCACTCATCAACACACACACACACACACATATACACACACATATACACACACCACAAGCCAAAGAAGCAATCCCAGACACACACACACCACAAGCCAAAAAAGCAATCGCGGATATCCACACACACATACACACAGAGCTGCTGACCGCGTGGCCGGCTGGATGATCCCTCTAAATTAGGCTGGGAGCAGAAAGGCTTCACTTAGGGGGGGGTGGGCTGCTCGGTCCTGCATCTGGCATTGAGATTACAGTGAGACACAAGCGCAGCCTATGGATGGATATGAATGACCGTAATAGGGGCAGGTACAATTTACTTTACTATGAAGATTACATAATCAAATTCACTGCAAAGTCATCCCATCTCAGACTTTGTGATTATATGTAATGGATCAGTAATGAAACCTCACACACCACATCATCTAGTAGTCACACTATACACACTACTAGTCATGTAGTGACTACACACAACGCGTGTTATCGCCTGGTACCTTTGTTGTTGAAACGTTCCTGGCAAGTATCCAAGTATCCAGGTCAGGCTGATCCTCAGCAGTTTCCTCCGTATTTACCTTCTGTGGGCTTTATCGAGGTGTGTGTGGAGCTCCTTCTGGGCAGCGGTTGATGATGGCCGCGTCCGAGAGATGGTTACGCTTCTCGGACACTTGTACGTTAGGTTTTCTAAGCTACACAACATTTGGATTGCGGACCATTTGCAACAGCGCCACCCATGGAAGAAGGCCTTACCAGAAACAATCGCGTATCCAATGGCGATATAAGAGGAAACACCACAACAATATTTTTCTGTAGCCTATTCACGTTTTGCAATTTGAATAATGAATACTGAGCATAGTAAGCTTTTAAAATAATTGTTTTGTGACAATTGCAAATTACAAATAATTATTTTTCCAGAGACCGCCCCAAAATTTTGCTGTTGAGGCAAAGTGCAAGAAGTGTCAATCATGCGGTCAAGCATGCGGTCAGTGTCAATCATGCGGTCTCAGAGCCCCCCTGTATTTCGCACCCTGCTGTTAGCATAAAGGCGCTCTGTCGCTGTATTCTACGCTGCACCTTCAATGCTCTGCTCATCTGTTTTCACCATTAATCTGTTTTCCTGCAAATATAGTAGTGGTGAAATAGCAACAGGAGAAAGGCTTGTTGTTCCTACCTTTTGGCATTTCACACTGTTTGTCTTCTCTTTATTTATTGGCCATGGCTTAATGTCGCCCCAAAAGGCATTGTAAACAAATTGGATGAGGAATGCTAATATTATTTCAACGGTTTTCTTCTGTTTGTGGGGCTGTTTAATGTCTTCTGACACAGTGGAAGGAAAGCTCAGTCAGTCCCTCTGAGAGGTGCTGGGTAAATCAGGCGAGGTAATGGTATTTGCAGGTCATTTTCTCTGGTATTTATTTAGTATCATTATTGTTATTTTATGAGTGAACGTTTTTCAGCGCATATTTCTGGTTCTATGACCAGAGTGAAAAAAGAGATAATAACCTGGATATTATATAACATGCCTTTTACCGAGAATTGAAAAGGTAGATTAGATTAGATTAGATTAGATAAAACCATAAAGATTGACACCATCACTTTTAATTCTAGGTGCATTGTCTAGAGTCAGTCAGACGTTCACAGTGTACGTTTCCATTGGTTTGCAAAAGCTGCCACAGTGTTGTCTTGTGTTAAATGACCGCATGTGCAGAGATCTGTTCTGCTCCTTACTCCTCCTCCTTCCTCGCTGCTTACCAGAGCAATACAATAGTGTTTTTTCACAATATACAATATATATGACATTGAATCTCTCTATTGTATTTTACTTTTTAGAATATGTGTGCAGAATGAGCACAAACGTCTCTTTTTCGCCCTTTTCTTGTGCATCTACAATCAGCGAAAACATGGAATTGCTGTTTCCAAATATTACAGACATTTAATATTTATTGGGTTCTTCTTACAGCGATCACAAGAAGGCATGTTTTTCATCTTACAGGGCCTATCAAAAATGATCTAGTCTGCATTTTGTCTCTTTTCTCACAGTATTTGTTTTTTCGGGTTTGGCTTATTGGCTTATTTTCCACAGCATGGGATCGTAAACGTAATAATAGCTAATGTCTGCATCTTCTCCTATGACCGGGGTGTAAAGGAAAATATTCCCTGTGATTTAAGACCTGCACTTTCCATAGCACCTAGCACTTCTTTTTCATTCCTTTTTTCCTGTGTTCCTCTCGGTAGTGGTGGTGGTGGTCGAGGTGCTGGTGGAGGTGCTGGTGGTGGTGGTGGTTGCCTGACCTCTCAGGACAACACGTCGCTGTTGAGGGAGCCCAGGGGCCATTGTTCACGGCTGCTCAACCGCTTGGTTTTTGGCAAAACGTTTTGGTGTTTTTTGGGGCCATCCAGGATTTCCATCACTTTTCCTCTGGTGCTTGAGACTCTCTGTAAGAGTTTCTACAGATGTCTGATAATGCAAAATATGATCCGCTCTTGCCGCTGGGTAATAGTCTCACCCACGTTCCTATTAAAACACACATCGACACCCAGGAGCTCACGGTTGAAAGACCCGTTTTAGTTCAGTTCAGAACACTCCCCTGGCGGCTTTCACACATTAATACAAATAAAGAGTGAGATCGTTTTGCTCACACACGTCTGTAGTGTGTGTGAGTGTGTGCATACTTCAGGGCATTTGGAGTTTCTAACTTGTTTTTTCTGGGGTTTTTGACAGACCTCTGTCAATTAGAGGCCTGTGCAGATCAGATCACGTTATTATCCTATTATGTATGATAATATCAAATGAAACTCATATTGCGAAAACAGAAGGATGACGCCAACAATCCATCACAGCAAATCGAGTCTGTTATGCATATCTACCAGTTATAGAAATCATAATAGTGTGGGTGTGTGTGTGTGTGTGTGTGTGTGTGTGTGTGTGTACTCGGATGGTTTTGATTGAGGCTACATTGATGGATAGGTGCTGATGGTTACGACAATGGAAAAAATGAAACGCATGTATTTCTCCTTATTCTGGTCATCCTTACTTACTCACACACTGTTACCCAGTGGGGGGGGG
>OMKN01013271.1:0-11945 GCA_900302345.1 Melanonus zugmayeri | reverse complement strand
GGGTGTAGGTCAACATATGAACCATCGGTTGGAAGCAGGACACTGGGTAGAGAGCGTGTTGTTTCAGCCTCCTCTCCCTCTCACCACTGGTGCTGTTGGGGGAGGACAGCTGATGGTTAGTGGAGAGCCGTCACCTGGTGCTCATTTCCTGCCTGAGGACTCTGGAGGGCCTGGTATAATTTGTGGAGCAGGTCTGCCTTGTGAGCCCACGTGATGGAGAGGCTTTCGCAAGAGAGAGAGAGAAGACGGTGGCATATTTTAATTTGTTTATTTGTGCTGACTTTAGAATGAGATGAACACATTTTCTTTCATCAACATATTTCTTTCATCGAAGAATGTCTGTAAGACATCCATAAATAGCAGTTGTGGTGGTTCTCTTTTTTTGATTGACATTTTGTAGTCAGTGTTCCTGACTAATCAGAACGATATATAGATGGATAGATGGATGGATAGATAGATAGATAGAAGAGAGTGGGATAAGGAGAAAAAAGGGCAGCAGAGGAAGGAGTAACACGTTCATCCATCACGATTCTGTCACCATGTGTTGATGTTTCCCAAGGTCCCTCCTCAAAGGTCATCCAACTCCAAGACAAGATCAATACCACCACGACCATAGTCTGGAGCCTTGTTGGATGTCCAGGCATGCATCCCATCCCCTGGACCTCTCTATAGTCTGGATGTAGGGATCAAAGTCAAAACCCCAGCCAGGCTACATACGCCATGTGGACATTTGTATTGAGGAGGCGTCTCGGGGTGGTTGTCCGCCAAGGACTGGCTGCAGCCTGCAGGATGAGTAGAGAGAAGATGTGTGTCTCATTATAACCCCGGCCTGCGGTTTTCCTCCATGAAGACCCTCTCTGAAGGTCAGGGAGGGCGCGTGCGGAGCGAAGGAGCAGAAGACACGTTGGGGGAACAACATAAAACCTAATGAATGGTTTCGTTCCATTTTTCATTCTTCTACACAGACTAATCATGTGGTCCGCGTTCCTGACGAACAGTATCCCTGTTCAACACGCACGCACACACACACATATACACACACACACTCTGTTTTTTTAGTAGAGGATCCCTTACAGATACAGTCTCTCTGGCTGTCTGTGATTGCTGCCTGTCAATCATCTTGTCTACTTTAATGGTTTCGACCACATGGGAAAACTTTCCACCACAACAAAGTCCCCCGCTGGCTCCCCTGCTGAAAAACTATGGACACGAAGAAGAAGAAGGAGAAGGAGAAGATGAAAAAAAGGACATAATTACAGTGATGTGTTGACAAAAACAGACTACAGGGCCCCTTTCAACAGCGCATACGCATTTCTGCTGTGGCTGATTATCTCTGTGGTTGAAATCATCAGTATTAAATAAGCTGTAAGTGAAGACTGAATGTTTTCCACCTCCACTGTTTATATTAAGGAGCAACGTGCAGGACTACTTACCTAACAAAATCTTAAGAAGGTAAATCATGAGCTATTTATACCGCTGAGATGAGCAGGGGCTGATTTGTTGTGCTGTTCCAGCAGATTGTAAGAACATTACTCCTGTTGAGAATAAATACTGTTGCTGAAAGGGAAGTCAGACAAAAAAAATCGACCCGTGCCTTTGTAATCCTTTGATGAAATATCTAAGACTAAAAAACCTTATTGAAGACGTTACGATGAAGAATGGGGGCTGCTGAGCGATTTTGTCTTAGCGCTCAATGGAAACTGTTGGAAATATGTGTGGGGGCCATGTGATCTGATCGCTTTTAAGATCATTTTGGAAATGAGCTCACCTCAAAGTTTGTTGTAACTCTTCTATCTTTCTAATAATAAATGATAAGTATATTATCTTCAGGCATTCACATTTCAGTATTAGACCAACAATAATTCCCCCCAACAAGCTTTCCCCTCTGCCCTATGTAGCCACACGCAAGTAGGTAAGTTCACACCAGTAAATAATATAGTGAAGCCATGTAACATTCAACAAGTCCAAATAGACACCCAGCTGTGAGCGAGGATTAGCTTCACTCAAATATTAGTAAGTAAGTAACACAGAAGGTGGTCTTGAACTATGGCCTTCCCCCGTGATCAATCTTCCAGATCAGTTTTCTAACAAATTGTCTCTTCGATAGCCACAAGGGGTCGGCCTTATTTCTCAGAAACATAAATATTTTTCCCTGTATCACAGCTCCATAAATACCCAAACGACACCCACAAATGTATCCAATTCAAACGATAGTAAATAACGGTGAGATTTCTCTGTTGATGACCTCAAAAACAGTTCCCTTAGTTCACGTCTGAACTGGAATTGCCTCCTAAACGTGGTATGCAATGGCATTCACATTATGGCTCCAAGTTTCCGGCCATATCGTATAAAGCTTTCAACATAAACTCTGTCTGTTTTCTTAGGCCTAGTTCACTCCAAATAATGAATGTCCTTCTGGAGAAAACTGGCTGGAGATACATTTCCACTCCAAAACACCGACTATGTAATGGTATAACATCAACATCTCTCCTCACTGTTAAGGATTCTTGAACTGTAACATTATAGGAAAAACACTGATAGTCAAAATACAGTGGCCCTGAAGTGTAAAACACAAAATGGGAATAATTGTAACAAAACAAGTTGCAGAATACAAAACTAAAATACAAAACTACAAAATTAGGAGCAAAATAATATTGTAGGGGATTGAAACATACTAATGCTTGTGGACTGTATTCACTATGTTGATGATAATAGCAATAAAGGAATAAATGATGGAAGTGGATTCAAGCATTGTGCACTCACTTCAGTGGAAGGACTTATATTTGGCAAAATTACTCCATAAATCTATCTGCCAGTAATTAATGTCTTTCTGCTTTGAAGTTTAATTGCAGCGCTTTTTTCTTCCACATTATGAAGTGATGAATGTCTTGCACAGGATGCAAAGGAAATATCCTTGGAATTTGCTACAGAAGCATTATGTTACTGTACATGGTTCTTAAGTCTCTTTTAAAACACTGATGTTGCAAAGCCTTTTGAGGAATCAACCAAAAAGTACCTTCACCTGTACGACTAGTAGGAGTATTTGCAGGAGATTAAATATTAGCAATAAACCAACCACACTGTTTATGATAGTAAAGGACTATCAGTTCATTAAATGGAAATGTATATGGTAAGGTGTGTTGGTTTGTTTTCAAATTCTACAGGAGGGGGGCAACAGGAAAATATTGGAAAGCTTCTAAAAAAAATGCATATTATTACAAATAAGTAACACAACATGTTTTAATACAGATGCCATGTTTTATGCTATATTTCATATCAGATGGCTGATATGGTGATCAGGAAATGATTAGGCTTGTGTTGGGAGCGACTGACAGGAAGTTTCCATCGCTGAGTTCTGAGGCGGTGCCCTGCACTTCATTTCTCCATAGACTGATATATTCTAACATGTTCAACAAAAAATGTATTGCTCCCGAATAAAAAACACATGTCGAGACCAACTTTTGTGGAAACTTCGCATAGCAAACACACCATATAGGAAACTTGGTCAATTCAATCCTTGACCTCCAGAGTCTAAATCAAAGTAATTCAATAAAAAGAAGGTTTGAGCCGCCGTTTGCACCGTAACAAGTTGTTGTGCCTGTGTTTGCTCGAGTCTCGTGGCTCTAGATTGATATCACTTAAGCCTGATCACGGACGCAAGGACATCAAAAGGCTGTGCATACGTCCCACTTCCTGGACAGTGTTTGATCACAGGGACAATGTCATGATGGGGGGAGTCATACTTGGGTGGTGTTCATCGCTCATGTGTTTAAGGTTAATGGAGACCATCGGCCCAGATGGAGGCTAAACAACGGTGTGTCTGGAGGGTATGAAATACGCCTGCACGGTACATCGGCAGTCTCATGAAGAACAGGGAGGAAAAGAGACACAGGCAGAGCCACATCAGACGGAATATATTACACACCTATTGGCATATACAGTTACTATATTGTTTTTGCCAGGTAGTGGTACAGCGTGAAAGGTGCAGGGCGCTGTAAATCCACTTCATTTATTTCTTTCCTTGAGTAGAGTGAAATATTCACCAAATTCAACAAATGGTCGGTTTTCTTTCTTTGAACCTTACTAAAAGTTGGCCAATGCTTATCTCAAATAAGAAAAACAGAAGGAAGTGGGGGAGGTGTTGACGGAAGTTCTGCAAAAAGATTAAAAAGAAACAAGAAGGCTTTGCGCCAGTCGGTGCTTGGGCCCTAAAAACACTTACATATCAAAGTTTGAGGTTAATGCATTGTATACAAGACTTTCTATGGTCAAGTGTTTTCCTGTTCAAGATATTTGCCCTTTCTAAGTGGTGGAGTAATGATGATGAGTTCCAGATTAGGAGGCAGATGTATTTACCTTATAGCAAATTGAGACAAGGCGGTCTACTGTATATGAATTAGGCCGATGCTATACCAGGTATTAGATCGGTCTCATGGGCTGCTCTGAAATTAAGGAGACGTACATGAAATCCCCCCAAAAACTGTCAAAAAATTATTTTTCACCCTACTTTTTATCTCTCACTCTCTCTCTCTCTGCATGATATACACACAAATACAGTCACATCACTTCATCTTCGCTTGCACATGAACAGTTGCACGAGAACCAGTTACAACAAACCTGTCACATATCTCAATTTATTGCATTGCCTGCACAGCCCACCCACCCAGATAAAGCAGAGCCATGTTTTCAAGCTTGGCGTTTAGTGTGCTATACATTGGTATACATTAGTTTGAATTTGCATGGGACTTCCAGGCCTTAATGACTTAAAGGTACAGGTACAAGCCATGCCCGCACATTCTTTCCCATGATTAACAATCGTTAGCAGTGCAGACTCAAACCCTCCTGTTATTAGTTATAAGGTACCATTTAATGCGTGCCCTGTTATGTAACTTTACCAGCAGACATTTCCTTCCTTTTATCTGATAGTAGTTCTTAAGGGGGCATAGCTAGGCATGCTGGCTGTTCCAATAAAAACATGCCCGGGGCAGTCTCGTCGGGGTAACTGGTTGAAGGATATTCCCGCAGTGTTTATTAAAGTTTCATGCTATAGTATCATCTATTAAACCTATATTATTTCAGTGACAACCAATTTGTCTTGAAAATGATTTTGTAATGAGTTGAAATGTATGTCACTCATCGTTGTCCCTATAAACTAAAAGTTGGCTGGCAATGGCACTTAAATTTCACTTATGTACTTCCTGATTAACCCAAAGGAGGTGTGGCAAAGTGATTCCAGAATGTGCAAAATCCCATATATTAAACATATACTGTACTTATACTTGACATATACTTGCCCCCCCTTTAAAAAAAATAATACAAATAAAAAGGCCTACTTTAAAAAAACAGTAGGCCTATTTAAGCCTAAAAAAACACTTTTTTTGTGTCCTTGGATCAATCTCAAAATGTGTTCAAATGGAGCTTTTGTGCAACAATTCAATAAAAAGTAGTCCAAGTAGGATGTGGCTTAGGCCCTACATACAGTATACAATACACAGGGCCCAAGTAAGATGTGGCTTAGGCCCTGCATATGCAATACACAATATGCAATATATTGTGTATACAATATAAGGAGTATATTTATGTCTCTGTATTTGACCATCAAATCTTTCCCATCTTTGACATAAACATTGAAATTCCCACAACAACAATAATAGCCTAGGCTATAATAAAGACCATAGGATGTGTCAACTGTGATTCAATCACCTCAGACCTCTCAGCGCGGTTTTACACACTAACGCAGCCATGTCACGCAACACACACAACTGCTGTCACATTAAACCACAACACCGCAAAATACATACAAACACCCAATTCTTCATCTGTGATGTCGACACCAAAGTCACCCCAGATCTGGTGAGCAGTTTTAGATGTAAAGCTTTTCATTATTTTCATTTTTTGTGTATGTTGGGAGTTGTGTCATGCATTAACTATATATTTTCCTCATTGAACCTTGTGTGCTGGTAAATTTCCACTCTGCTGTGTATGTGACTCCTTGCTTAATGTTATTTCCGAAATGTGCGCTCTTATCTGTTAGCCTTGTGAGGCCTTTAAGGTTTACTCTCAACAACAACTGTCCTTCATGGACAGTTTTCTGTTTTATCTCTATGTAAGACCATGGTGGTAATAACATTCTTTCTCTCACCCTGTAGGCGTGACTATCACGTACAAACTGTATATATGAATAAACATGAATAAACTGAATAAACTTTGAATCTCTTCGGGTGATGCTGCCTTGTGTCACATTGACACAAGGGAGTACTTACTACTGACACTGCTTTGCTTACAGAGATTATCCTGAAACCTGAGACCGCATGACAGTGCATTACTTAGGAGTATCCAGTTGTAGGGTAGTTAAAGCAGATTATCATGTGGCTCTGGATCTTCATCAACAAGCCTTCGGCATGTGTGTTGCCTTTGTGCAACAAACCGGCTAATGCTATGTCATTCTCTTCAGTTGAATGGATTTCAATGGAAGGTAAAACCACAATAATACAAACATCAGCAATATAACTGTATTTATTTATTGAAGAGTGACAAAAGTGTCTCTTCCATATAAGTGATTTCCTCCCTATTGAGAAACGGTGATGGGTTTCTGTGAAATAAAGCAAGCGTATGGCTAGCATGTTATGCAATAACACCAGGGTCAGTTTATGTTCTATAGAAAGGCATGAATAGCCTCTTTGTCTCTTTGTGAAAATGTACTGTTGAGATATTGTGCAACATGTGTCAATGCAGTAAAAAAAATACAATTCACGTCAATCAGTAAGAAAAAAACAGTACAGCAACGCAATGCAGCGGAACCAGCAAGGACTTACATAAAAATCACCAAGCAATACATCTTAACATTATTTACATGCAGTCCCTGACCGATACTATGGGCATAAGCTGGTAGTAATTCAGATGATTGTCATTTGATTAGTGTCTCATTAAAGAGCCCCCGGTGTAGATGTATAGATCGTTAGTGGGATGGTTTGTGGACATTGTGTGTTGGTGAAAACACTGTTCCCACTGCACAAATGGGCAGGATAATGGGGTCTATCATGAGACTGCCATGTTTATTTTCACTAGCCTTCATATACTTCCATTATGTGGATGATTAAAGCAGGATTTATGGATACATGCGATTTCTGTATTCGGCAGCCGTCTTTATTTGGTCATGACTTGAGCTTTTCTAACAATTTGGGAGCCCACTGTTACCCTGCTTCAGAACATTATGTTTTAATCCTATTAAATATATTCCATATCCAATACCTTTCATATTATGAAATTATAATATATTTTTGCATTACCAATCATGGGCTAAAATGTGTGTATAATATACATACAGTATATTATACATAATATGACATGTCAATCAAAAATAGCAGTGTTTTTTATTGTAAATAATAAAAATAAATAATTATATAAATATCTCAAACTGATCAAATTGATTCGTAACAAACTGCCAACAGCAAAATATGAAGCGTGCAACTCCCTCAGTGGTATGTAGCACCAACATCAGCCTAACAATGGCCGTCTATGTTTGGAAACCTAATAACCTCAAATACAACAGTGGATTGTCCGTGGTGAAAACACAGAGGGGGGATGCAGGATTCCCTGAAAACAGCCTCCACTTTCATGTGGCCAGGTTCTGTATAGCGGGCAGGGGAGCAGCTGCGGTGGCCACTGGAATGGAAAATGTGTCTCAGTGAAGCAAGTCTCATGTACACACACACACACACACACACAAATATTAATGTGAATCTCTCCATGGTTCGATATTCCTGATCCCTGTATTTCTCCCACCACCAGACTCCCTAGTTCTGAATAATTCTGATGAGTGAGCGAACAAGAATGCCCTACAACTATAAGCCCGTAGGCCACACCTAAAGGCCAAACACAGCCCACAGAGATGCTTATCACCACTCATGTTGTAGCGTGAACCCGTGTAAACCAGTGCAGATCTGTTCGGTCACTCTCCAAACATGTGCGACAATTAACAGAAATTGCAGGGCAGGCAGAAATGGAGAGGGCTTACATGGTGATAATTTCAGGGTTTCTCTTTTTCTCTTTGCCCCAAAGGCCAGCAGCTTGCTGGAATCCCTCCTCTCCAGGCCACAACTGAGCACCCAGAAGGCCACAGATTGCCTTTGGTCTGGCTAATTATGCCCCTATAGAAGCCAAGAGAGATTGAATGTAAAGGAAAAAGAGAGCCTCTCTCTGGCCATTGTTATTGAGAAGCACTGCGTTTATTTTGCAGACCTAGAGTCGAGTCGTTATTGCATTTGGTGGTAGTAGTAGTAGTAGTAGGAGTATATAATATCATACTACTACCAATAGATCAATTTAATACTGTATGTCATGTTTATTCTCAGTTTTGCGCCAGTAAAGTATGTACTGTGTCTGGTTATCGTAGCTGTTGTACTTTTGCCTTGTTAATGTTTTGCTTGGTTCTTGCCAGTCCTGGCAGTCGGTCTCCAAGTCTTACCCTGAAATAATCCTCAATTAGGCTGTGGCTTTAACTTGTCTTCCCCAACAACAAAAATAAACTCACTACACTGCCAGTATTTCAGTAGATTTTACATTTTTCCAACTCATTTCCTAAAGGTCTTAAACATGCAACCTTCCCAACATGACAACATGGTTGGTCAGTCTTCAGAGGTTGTCTTCACAACCTCCACTACTAATAGAAACAATCTTGAGCTTTAAAGTCCATAAAACAGATCAGAGGCCTATTAGGGGTTTAGTATCTAAGCTACTACAATACAATACACTACACTACAATACATTACACTACACTACACTACACTACAACCATCCAGGGTGTTGGAACCTGAAGTCAGGGATCTCATGCCTAATGGAATAAGGAGATGAATACGTTTTAAATAATGCAGGTCTATTTATGAACTTCACAAATTTGCAAAACCATTAAGGCCAAGCAGAAGGGGCAATTCTAGAGCATAGATCTGCCTTAGTGTGACGTATTTCCGGTTGAAACGGGCCAGTTCTCGGGACAGAGCCGATGGTACACAGTAGGCAATCGTCATATTTAGTTTTACTAGAAGAAAATCTGGTTGAATCTTGATATAAGAATATGAGGAAATGGGATTAAAAAAAAAATGTGTAGTGTGTTTTTCATTTTAAACAATCAAGATATTTAACACATTTTAACACAACAACAAAACAAGAAAATGCTTTCATTCAAACTATGCGCCGTAAAACTTGACGTGAACAAAGTAGACGTCTTGGGACGTGGACTGCAGACGTTTGTCCACAGTCGGCACGACGCTAACAATACATGCTTTGGGTTCTCACCACATCTAATTATCTGCTTCCACGGCATCCTGCCACAAAAAGCACCAATCAGACAATAGGAAGGCTTTATGTCTCCTAAAACTTCCAGATGTCCTCTTCTCCTCGTTTCCTTTAGACTGTAGTCATGGCTATGGTGTGTGTGTGTGTGTGTGCGCGCATGTGTGTGCGTGCGTACATCCATGTGAGTTTGAAAGCTTGCATGTGTGGGATAGCACACATGCAAATACAAGTACATGCTAAATACTTAACTCGCCCTGCGTCTGTTTGTATCCGTGCGTGCAAAACAACAGTTTTTCATGTCTGACACAAAACATGCACCGGGTGTGTGTGTGTGGGTGGTGTGCATGTGTGTCGCTGGCGTGCGACTTCCAGACTGCAGCAGATGCACATCAGGAGCACAGAGGGGGGATGGAGCTGTGGATGGAGGAGGAGGTGGTGGTGGTGTTGAGGGACAGATGTCTGTCTGACACAGTGAGCACAGGGTCCCGTGCCACGGCATTTCATATTGAATCCCCAAGGAATGACATCTCGTCTTATGCCCATGTGCTATAGTATGTGATGGGGGCGTGATGGATAAGATGTCTACAGGGTGACTTTGAACATCATCAAATACTTCCGATCGATTGATTTATTTGGGTGGCAGGATAGTGTAGTGGTGTTTGACTTCCAGCCAAAAGACCCCCAAAATCCACATCTACCTGTAGACAACCCCTACCTGCTCATGAATTACATGTACTGTATGCATATATAGTAATACTAAATATAGTCTTGCTCCAAAATGCTTCTTCCCTGCGGGTGATGAGGTTAATTTATCTCACGCTTCATCTTCATGACTTGTTTCCACTAGATATATGTTTCCAAATCAACCAGCCATCATTTCATTTCTGTACAATTCAGAAGTTTTGTGAATGAACAAAATGAGTAAAAGAACAGACATGTTGGGTATCCTCTAATGTAATGCTTGTTGTATCTTTTAATGAGATCTGTAAGCGGAAAGTTATGTGAAAACAATCAAAACAAGGAAGTTAGGGAAATTGTATATAGCGTATAAAACTCAATAAAATGGTTCATTATACTCTTTAAATAGAACAAAAGGTCAATTGAGATACATGCCCTTGGCAGTAGCAATTTCATTGTTTTTATAACAATTGTCTGTTGTAATGTATAGCCTCCATTCAGGGAGACCGAATCTAAAGGGAATTTAGTGAAATTTCATTGTAATGTTTATGAGGGTGGTTTAAAGTGGTCGTACCAAGTGGTGCTACGTTGTGTTTAGGGGCCTAAAGTAGGTTTTATTGTGGGTAATAAAGGACAGCCAAGTTATACAAAAACCAAATGGCATTACTAATGGCACAATGTTTAGGAAACATGTCCATGAAGTTAATAATGAAGACTCAGGCGTTATGTTGACCTGACTGCAAAGCCTTTAAAGCGAACATGTATCAGGCTAATTTCATATCATTTTCTTATCTAATAAAAAAAATACATTCTTAATGTTGTCTTAATGCTAAAAAAGTTAAAGGATAGCATGTGGAATCGATGACAAAATTTGATTGGGCCGCTTAACTTGAGTTGTAAAAATAGCTTCATTCAATTCAAGTAATGTGAAAAGGAATATTCTTGATCATATTACTGAGTTACAAGCGAGCAGAACAACTAATAGGACACAAGCTTGCATATGGTTTAACAGGAATGAGAATTCCACAAATGTTCATTAAGATTCAAGCCAGGCTGTTTTCTAAGGCTACAACAGGACATAGTTTAAGTTTAAGGGAAGCCAGGGGAGTTTGGGTGTGCCATGGTACAGAACATTATAAAACATTTAATTATTCACATTCACCGAATTGGTGAAACAGGATTTTTCTTTAGGCAAAGAAATGTGCCTAATACTGTATACTTTTTTATTTTATTCAATTGCAAATGACTAAAGTGTATACATCTGCCCATGATTAGTTAGTTAAGAACTACAGTATGTGGCAGGGCTAATTGCTCATTTGGTTTCCATTGGTTGCGATAATAATTGTTCAATTAGAGCAGCATGCAGTATCTCTGATTTGTGAGCTCAAATTCATCTTAGTAACTGTGCTGCATTAAAGGGGGGCGGGGGGCTGCTGTCTCTCACTGACCGTGGTTTGCTAGGCAGGCAGTTACGGTATTTCCTCATTCGAGGAAAAAGGAGTTTAGTGTTAAAGGAGATAAGATAAGATAAGATAAGTGTGTGTGTGTCTGTGGAGAATGTGATGGATAGCGTGTTGGCACAGAGCAAGGCTAGGTATGTTATCAGCCCAGATGAGAGTGGTCTGTCGGACCCCCCTTGATATGGGAAATGGTGTTACAGCGACCCCTGCTGGCCCCTCGGACCCCCCACCACTACCACCACCACCACCACCTGCGCCCGGTCTCGTCACCTAGCCCGGAGGGGGGGTCGTGGGGGTCCTCACACTAAACAACCCCTCGCACAGCACTTGGCTACACATGAGTGACCTCAGAGAGAGAGAGAGAGTTGGTAAAAAACTGAAGACTCTAGCAGAACTATGAATTTGTCATGGAAATGTGATCATGTTATCTTTCTGCCAGACAGCCTATAGAATGAACTGTGAGTAATGTTGTCACTCCTTGTAACCATCTTGGGTTTTTTTTTCTTTTCTTCC
>OMKN01013270.1:0-10000 GCA_900302345.1 Melanonus zugmayeri | reverse complement strand
CAAACAAACAAAATGTCAGCATCACATCCAACGTCATCTCAGCCACCTGCCATTCACTCACTTCAACCCTTAAATAGAAACTATAGTGGTAACAAACTGCCTTATTTGGGCCAGCATAGTCAGTCGCGGTGTGACAGGTCATTTGATTTTGATTAAATAGACCCTTTTCACAGAGGCGTCACCGTAGACTGGCCTTCACTAGTGTAGTCTACGACCCGTGACCTGGTTCATAAAAGAAGCAGACCCATAATTAGTGTTATGACGCCTGTGTTTGTCCTACGATGATGCCTCTGTGCAGAGGGTCTGTTAGTAACTTGGCAATATTTGGGAGAATGAAGTGAACCCACACATCACCAGACTAATATTCACCATATAGTATTATTATTGGCTATTGTAATGAGTGAACTTACAATGGATTTCACTATGGAGAAAAACACCATGCTTTACACATAGGTCATTGTAGCCTCCACTGAGGTTTCACTTCCATATCAACAGGAAGTGATATCAACCTTGTTGAGATAACTTGATACACTGTCAGGTTCATCATCTCTTTCATGGCTCCGCCTTCAACCACATGTTGCATGCACTCTGCATGCTGTCGTTCACACCCGGGGCACGATGTGGATGTTTGTAAAGATATGTGTCTTATTATTGTGTTCTTACTGCTTTTATGTTTTATGGTGGCTATTGAACTCTACAATTGATAGTGAATTGTATTTTGAAACCTTCAGTTCAATTTGACTCCTATCACAACCAACATTAGGAAATGTAATGTTTAAAGGACATCGTAACCGTCTCCCCAGGCTCCCCTTGTCCTTTAACATGAATTGTCCCCACAACATCTGAAGGGTAATGTACAGCACGCAGACTGGGAAAGTGTCAATACCTGGCCATAAAGTAGTATATATAACATAAAGTAGTATATATAACAAAGTAGTATATATAACATACAGTAGTAGTATTTATGCTGCTGCTTTCCGCACCGCGTGTGTGTGTGTGTGTGTGTGTATGTGTATGTATGTACGTGATTCCATGTATGTATTGAATGTATGTTTCAGGAGCAGTACATATTCATCCATGATGCCATCCTGGAGGCGTGTCTGTGTGGTGAGACGGCCATACCGGTGTGTGAGTTCAAGGCCGCCTTCTATGAGCTGATCCGCATCGACTCCCAAACCAACTCCTCACACCTGAAGGATGAGTTTCAGGTGAGCCCCTCTTTTTGTAACCAGCAGCAGAAACAATCCATGTTTGATGGCGGGAATTGAATGGCCACCTCGCAATAGTCTACGGCCAAAACTCAATGATTGGCTTTGTATTACTAGAGTGAAATCACACTTCTTCCCGTTTACGTTAGTTCCTCAACCGGCCTGTTAGAGTAACTACACGTTAGCCTCTTCTGCCAGGGCTTCACAAACCGGTGGTCATGGCTGCCGCTTGGTTCAAAATTAATTATTTAAACCAGTCTGCCCAGATCTACTAGTCCAAATAGGGAGCCATAGCCATTACTGATAGCCTACCTACATATTTAATATGCACACAACAAACATAACAGTAATCCAAATTGTGTCTTCGCTGCCACCCAGGGTAATAACTGAAAGTCCAAACAGAAAATACCAGCCACTTCTTTATTTCAGTCTTTATTTTTTTATTTCAAACTTTTTCAGTCAGGCCCCCCTTGGGTAAATGGAAATATTTTGGGCCCCCCCCTACACCCCGCTCCCCACCTAGCTTGGTAGAATGAATTGTAATCAATACATGTTTGCAAAAACATGGCATTTATGTCTAAAAATGATGCAACAAGTTCAACTAGTTCACACCATTTTATGAACATACAAAACAAACGTGGGGTTGCTGCTTTGACCTGTATTTCCATTTGATGCAGGCAACAGCAGAAAAGCCTACTACGCATAGATAAGATAAGAAGCTCTCTGACCAATGAGGAGGTAGTCCTTGTCCACTCCATTCCAAAATGCAGCCAAGGTCTTGGATGTGAACTCGCGTGCAACACTCGCGTGCAACCCTCGCATGCAACCCTCGCGTGCAACCCTCACGTGCAGCACATTGTTTGGTTCCACTTGAAGGTTGCCCCCCTGCAGTTCCCCCCGCGCCCCCCAGGGGGGGCACACCCCACACTTTGGGAAACGCTTGATTAACGGGTTGTGACATGCGGGGACTCCCAGGGTTTTAGGAACTCTTCTCGCGATCGACTGAGAATCAGTCCGTGATCAACTACAGGTTGGTGACCCCTGGTTTACACCTTCCTAAGCCTAACCCTAGCCCCCCTAAAGAACAAGGAAAAACTCCCTTAATTATCTAGGAAGAAACCTTGGGAAGGAACACAGAAAGAGGGATCCCTCCTTCTAGGGATGGTTAGAACCTTTCTTTTATTCACATTATAAACAAATATTGCATAATTTCTTACTTTTTCGATGTAATATCGCACCTTTCAACATTGTGATTTTGATCTTTTTTTGGTATATTGTGCAGCCCTATGTCATGCTATGCCATAATGCTTGTTATGGTAGCATAACAAGCAAAACAACAAACAGGTACCGCTGCTGCAGTGTATTGAGCACAGAGACGCATAATCATTCACCTGTGAAGGCGAAGGGACTTCAATGCTCAAGTTGAGCCGTGTTGTTCTGGAGTAATTCGGGGTGCGTGGGGGTGCTGGTGGTGGGTCTCGGCTGGTTCCCGGGACAGGCTCAGCAGGGGACGGTGGAGGGCGAGGAGAGCATGAGGGGCGGCCTGCAGCAGAACACAGTCCCTGCTCTGAGTCGGCGGCGGTGGCTGAAACGTATTTTTATACAGGTTGTACGTGTTACAGTACATGCCATTGTATTGCACTATTCCAGAGCCACACACGGCAATAAATTATGGGTTACAAATGGTAATCAAGTATGTGTTCAACAATTACACAGTGGGGGAATTCACCCCTTAGTGTGCTACTGACCTGTGCTGCTAGATCTGGCAGCCAGTCCCTGGGCCAGCAGCATGTCCTTTATGGAGAATTTGTGGTTCTCAAGGGCCGAGTGAGCTCCCTCCAGCTGCTGCACCTGGATGCCGATGCCCCGCATGTCCTGAGCCGGCAGCTTCATGGCGTGGAACAACTTGATGACTGCAGAGGCGATCAGCTGACCGCTGTCCGTGGCCTGGGCCAGCGTCACCGTCCTGCGGGAGCAGGCCCCGACACCGACTCATAATTAATCAACTCATAACTCGACTCGTAAAGAAAAAGAAAAGGACTCATAAATCAGGGAGAGCAGAGGGCAGTTTTGGGGTGACGTGGTTATTCCCCCTCACCTGGCCAGGTGGTCACATATTCCGTGGCCACCATATTTAGCAGACTCGACCGGCGCTCCCGCCTTGCGCATCATGACCTTGAGGGTCACACGGCGACCCCTCTGACCCGCCTCCTGCAGACGCCTCTGGACCTCCGAGGAAAGGTTAGCGAGGAAAGCCTCGGCCTCTTCCACCTGCCGAGGAGATGAGCGATGCTTAACCATTGATACAAAAAAACAACAAAAACTTGAAGGACTTATTAGTAGTATTAGTGTTATTATAAGTATCGTAGTATTCTTATAAGTAGTTATGAGGAAAAGACAAACCCCGGTGAAGCGGATGTTGTAGTTCATCTCAGCCGAGACGGATTTCCTCTCCTTCTCGTAGCGCACCAGCCGGTCATCCAGACCCCGGCAGAAGCGGAAGAGGGTTTGCCCGGTACGAGGTCCAAACGCCTTCTGCAGCTGGGACTGTGAAATGTGCTGTAGGTCCCCACATGTCTTCACACCCATGCCAGACAACTTCCTCCCCATGACGGGCCCCACACCTGGAACACAAATGCATATATTCATCACAGTGTTTTTACGCCAAAAACAGGAACAACTAAATTATAAATACTCGATGGAACAAAATGGGAAATGCTGCAAGTACCTGGTAAACTGGTAACCGATAACTCCCGAATAAAATCATCCACTTCCTCTGATCTCAACATGTACTGGCCGTCTGGCTTTGCTTTTCTGGTTGCCAGGCGAGCCAAAAGGATATTGGACCCTGAATATTTCAATACAAAATAAATATATGTGAAAAAAAAGAAAGAATACCATGCCAAGGAAAGCTATAGCAGAGATGAGACTACTCACCCATGCCCACTGAGGCAGAGCACCCAGTTTTCTCCTTGATGTCTTCCCTGATGGCTTGGGCCAGATCCTCAGGGCTAATGCCCAACTCAGACAGCAAGGCAGTGGCATCGATCAGCACTTCATCACAGCTCAGAGCCTCAATGTCATAAGTGTAACTGCACAGAACAGGACCAGACAAGATACTTTTTTATGGCACGAGAAAAAGAGGAGTCAAAGGGAAGGGAGAAGATTTAATTGTACTAAGTACTAGCTAGAGTAATGCCATTACCTCGCCAGGGTCTCGTACATGGCGAGAGCCACCTCCTTGTAAGCCTCAAAATCGTACGGGACAGACTGCAGCGTGGGACACAGCTGCTTCGCCTTGCCAAAGAACATGCCATTCCTCACCCCGGCCGCCCTGACACAGACCAGCCAAACCAATCAACAATGATAATAAGCCAGAAGTTTGCCAAGTTAGGAGGAACAATGAGCGTGTGTGGTGTTGTATCCGTTACCTGGCTTCATAGCTGCATGAGGCAATCTCAGCCATGGAGAGGACAGAGGTGTCCACTCTTTCGTTCAAGTCAGCCTGTAGCGATTCTGACACACAACACGGGAGCATTCAGCCAGACAAAATGCCAAAGTACAAACTGCAAGTATTTTACATATTATTATTTATATAACATGGACCATGTCGCTCCACACACACACACACATACACACACACTGTTGGGAGACCTGTACCTGTACTGAAACGTTGCCAGCCAGTACAGATATGAGAAAGTGGATGCATCGGGTATGAGATGCTCACCAGGCTCAGCAGTAGAGAATTTCCTCTGGTAGTACTGTTGCTCCATCTGAGGATTGGCCCCAGGTCTCAGGGCCGCGCGACCCGGCCCACGATTACTGGTCACAGCCACAGGATTCCCTGTTAAGGACAAGGTTGGGCATATCAGATCCCATACATATTTATAGCACTCACAAAAACATGTGCATTCATGTTAGGAGGCTCTTGCCTTTGAGGTCTGGTCGATCTCGGATGCCAACGGACACGAAGAAGCAGTCCATGTCCACGTGTAGAATACACGACTTAACGCGTAATGGATCCCCCGCGTCTGACCCTGGTCGCGTGAATAGATCAGAGCACAAGACATGAGTCTACAATGATGCAAAGTTTAAAAAGAGGATTATATAACACAATGTACACACAAAAACATACAAATAAGCCATTTAAACTATACCATACCTCAAACAAAAAGTTTGTAATCCACAAAATACTCAAATTCAGTAGTATGTCTATTATAAAATACCTTGGCTGGGGAACTGTGGAGCACATCTCCTTAGTCTCTCCTTCCCCGGCAAGGTGACGTCTCCCACTGTTCGCCTCCTGCTATGCAGTTCGTTAACGTACTCGGAAAACCCAATTCGCCACGTGGAGATTTGGTGATAGCGTGAATGTGAATAGTACTCAGAGATGATGCCCCCCGTCTGCGCCATCAGCTTTGCGGACGGCTTCGACGACGAGCTCCCTCCGGTGGGGGAATCGGGCGGAGGGGGGTGAGGTGATGCAATGCTCGGTTTGGCCGTGGCGAGGTCGGACGAAAAGGCATTGTGGTGACTTCCGTTTAGTCGCACGGGAGAGCGCGAGGTGGAGGGGAGCTGAGGTTTTTCGGTAAGGGAGCCTGGCCGACAGGGATGAGGTGGCGGTAGTGAGGGTGATGAAGGGTGGGATTGGGTGGCTGCTATGGCCTCCTGGTATGTGGGCGGAGGGGGTTTCAGTCGCTTCTCGCCGGCCTCGTGAGAGCTGGGTCTCCCGGGTGAGTCGGGGAACCGGTCGTCTCGCCTCGGAGGGCTGTGAGGGAACGTGTAGGGGTCTGCGTGGGTCAGCTCGTGTGTCGCATTGGGCGGATTGCGTGCCGTGGGACTCGAAGCGCCAGCCTCTGGGCTTTTAAGTCTGCTTTGGGCTACGTTGTCCACTGGGGCTCTGTGAGGAAAGGGGTGAGGGTCTGCAGGCTTTAAGGCACCATTGACAGGGTGAGTGTGTCCATTCATCAGGGGTTTGCTCTCCCCTTGCTTGACTTTGACAGGACAGGGATCATCATTGCCCAACTCCAATACTCCATCGGATCCATTCCTAAGGAGGACAAAAAAAGAAAATGGAGTACTTGATATAAAAGACATACCATGGGCATTGCACTCCTATATAATGCATAAATATAATCCCAACTCACAATTGAAAGTCCCGTTCCCCATAGCAATGCTTGGGGGTGTTGAAGGACAAGCTGTTCTGTGCCTGAGTGTGGCATGGTTTACTGTTATTGTGAGGCCTGGGATGGGTCTGCAGCTGATTAGAATGAGAGTGGCTGTAGGGCGGAGGAGGAGGAGGAGGCTGCATGCATCCAGGCGAGGGCTGGCCGGGGCTTTGGTTGGAGAGAGGGTGGGCGTGTGGCGGGCCGCTGTGGCACGCGGGCGCCGCGCCGAGGTGATTGTGCTGAGGACCCTGATGGCTAACGAGGTCAGCCGTGGTGGTGGTGCTACTCTGAGGGGACTGGAGATGTCCTGGGTGTGGAGGGGCGTGGTTGGGGGTAGGAGCAGAGGTACTGCGGCAGTTGGAGGTCTTCTCGTGGTGGAGGCTCCCGTTCATGTGTCCCGGAGCCGCTTTGGAGCTTGGACAGTTTAGAAGGAGGTTCTGCTTGGGTAGCCCGCGGCTAGGTCCGGCTGTCTCGTGGTTCTGCAGAAGACTGACGCCGGGGAAATTCAGGCCTTTCTGTTTAGCATAGAGCTGGTATTGCAGGTAGGACAGGAGACACCCAGCCTTGATGCTGTGTAAAGCAAATAGATTCCATTAGACGGCACTGTTACACAGCACAGTTTCTCAATTGAAAAGGTGCTATAGGTAAAGAGTTGTAAAGAGAGAGAGCAGAAAAGAGCCCCCTCCCTCCCTATGTTTCTCCGCCATTGAGAAGTGCTGCATTTCACACACCTGTGATTGAAAGACAAGAAGGATTCCCCTGAACCAATCAGGGAAGAGATCTGATTGGTCAGAAATTACCCGGGAGCCGTCTAAAATCTAAATTGGCTCATACAGAGCTGGAAACAGATATTCTCACAGAGCATTTCACTCACAAATAGCTGACGGATGGCTGTGTCATTTAACAAATTACACTCCGATAATAACTCTTAAATATAACCTACAGCACCTTTGCAATTTCTACATTTTGCCAAATCAACCAACCTGTCAGTGATCCATGCTGGGCGAACAACCTTCTCGCCTTTGAGCTCCTTAATTTTGTTGTTAGGCAGGTTGTTGGCGATGATGTGAGTGGTCTTGGAGCGCGAGTAGTAGGTGTGGAATTGGCCTCCATGCAGCATCATTAGCCTGCGCAGCTCGTCTGCACTGGGGTCTGAACCAACAACCAGGGAAACACACAACACACCGCTCAAATTAAGGGAACGTGTCTACTGGCCATTTATAGCTTTGGCGTGTAAAGCAACAAATAGGAAAATAATATAGTTCAGCAGCATATGTACTGTACATGTATAGATTAGAAATGTGTTGATTTTTGTCTACCCTACTGTAACACTTTTCCTTTTTAAACATTTATATTATATGTATTGAATATTTAGGCAATATTGTAGGCTTAATAATAGGTTTAATATTAGAGTAATGTCTTCTTAATGTCATCTTAAACCACTGCTGCACTGTAAACTCTAACATCTACAGTATAAATGTCTTTCTCAGGTGCAGCATCCTACTGCTAGGGCACCACTTGTCTTCCTCAACAATGACACAGCACAAATATCTGCAAGCCAGCTATGCATTCATTTGTTTGGACCAAGTGATAGATTATCCCATTGCATACATTGATGCTGCGTGTTATCCGAGATAATCACAGCCTAGAGGCTAATGGTGCAAAGTGTACTTAAAGTTGTGTGTGTCTGTAAGCATTTGAATGTTGAATTCCCATCGTATAAATTGGGGCCATTGATTCAATATTATTTCCAATTTTTGTATTTTTACAAAAATTGTCAATTTTCACACAGAAATGTAGAAGTATGATGGTCTGACATATAGAATGTTTGACAAGGCTACGACAGGAGGCGCGGAGAGGAAAATTAAGACAGCCAATACAACTCAGCTGGCATTCAGCAAGCCTCTTTATCGTGTGCTCCTCTGGGATGCTCCTGGAGATCATTTACATATCTCATTTATATTGGCTGGGTGGATGACAAGCAGGAAAACAGGATTTACAATGACCACGAGGTGGAATGAAAGATGGAACTGTAACGCACACACACACACACGTTTTGAGTTCGTGTCTGCAGACGAGACAACTTTCTCCTGCCGTCTTACCTGTGTAGCCGTTGACGTAGACGGCCACCCCGTGGAAGATTTGGGAGCCGCCCCCCTCCTTCTGCTTCTCTCTGGGAGCATCAAGGTGGAACTGCTCCTGAAGCTTAGAGACCTTGGCAGCCATGTAGCCACCCTATAGAAGAAAAATGTAAAACATATACCTAAAAATGTAGAACTTAGGGTATATGAATAGAAATAAATCAATGATGATTTAAAAAAAAAACACTACAGCTTATAATATTAACACAATATTAACATTAATAAACATTAATAACCACTGCGGTTCACATAGGCACATACTCTCGACTTGCATGCATACGGCATATGCAAGCTGTCGTTTATGTTCCAATCAGGGACGATCTTTCCGTCATGAAACTTGAGTAGGAGTTAGTAGAAATCAATGTTTAGTATGATGGCAACAATAAGATGGATACTTACTCTCTGAGCCCAACCATTGTCATCTCCAGCATTGGCTCTCTTCTTTGACCAACCATCTCGACTCATGCTGAGTCAACTGAAACAAAAGATGCTGTTCATACTTTGCCCAAATATATATACACACACACACATCTATACCAGACAATATAACACACCCATAAATATACAACCGAGATCAAAAGTGCGCAAATGTATTGTAGTGCACTCTAAATTATGTTTAGACCTATTACATAGCAACACATCAAATATGTTAGACATGAGACTAAAACTGCAAGTGTTACAATAATTGCAACCATTGCAGTTAGTGTAACACTTATGGGGCAACGCTGAAGGATTTCCCCCCAATCTTTAAGATGTCTGTTGCAAAGTGGGGTCACATGCGAACTCAGTCCAAAAGGGGGGAGTTTGCAAGACCTGACTGTCACATTGAGTCTATGACCCGGTCCATAAGGATCTATGACCCGGTCCATAAGAGGGGGCATGCCCGGGCAAGACTTCCAGGAGTGGTGATGCTGATGATGGTTCAACTGGAAAAATGATTTAAGAGACGCGTTTCCTTCTGACTGTCAGTCCGTCAGTCGTCGTCCGTGCGGTTGTCGCATTATACCCTTAACGTCAATCCATGCAAGTGGTGGCTAAAGAAGAGATGGACCCGTGGTGGCATCACCGACACGTTGCCAGGGTGTACTGGGGTTGCGAAAGGCTCGACTCGTGTGGCGGTGGTCGTTTGCCAAACAATGAATTAGGCGTTAGTGCGTAATGGGGCGACATGCGTAAACAGAGCCGCACGTACGCGTCCGTCTCAACGCTAAGTTGTAAACAAGAGGTGCAAAGTATCGGGTTCACCGACGGAACTCACTTGCTTACCTTTGTATCCTCTCAAGACAGGCGTGCTAAGCCCCCCCCCCGGACTTGTGCAGAGATATACGGGTCTGTGTGTGTGAGCCCGAAATATCGGCTCACCACGCGAAACAAAATGTGACACAAGGCGAGGGAACACTGGCGTCTCTAGGGCGACATCTAAAAGCCGGACTTTGTTTTACCTGCGAAAAGGCGTTGAAAAACAACTACGGTCTCCCCCCCC
>OMKN01013269.1:0-12614 GCA_900302345.1 Melanonus zugmayeri | reverse complement strand
AGAGTGGCCGGCGCTCCGTGACGGGATAGACCTGAGACGGTCTCACCCTGTTTCTTTACCGAGGGATACGCGATGCCTAGGCTTAGGCCTCCTTACATCGATGGGAGAAGGGGAAATGAAGGGACACGCATGGAAAATGAGGAAAAATAGCCTACAATTTAAATCGAAAATGATCAACCCTGTTAACCGTCCCATCCTACCCCGAGTATTGAGGGTGAGAATGAACTAAAATCTGTGAAGGCGTTTAATTGAATGACTGAGCGTAATTGCCAATTAGGAGATGGATATTCTTGTTGGGTTATTTAAATGTGCTAGAAGCAATACAACCCGCACATCATCACAACTTGTAAGCAGACTGGTTTTTAATATTTTAGTGAGTAGCAAATAGGGCCCTCAAGATAGTCACAGAACAGGGAACAAATTGTATAACTGCTTGGTTTGCTATGAATGCAATTAGATGACAGTATAATAGCCCATTATTTTAATCTACGCGACTGTTCTGAATATTACTGCGCAGAATACGTGCAAACACCATTTATTGAACGTCCTGTATGCATATTTGAATAGCATTTCACTGAAAGAAACAACGACCAAAGGCTAAAATAACATAACTAGGCCTATACAATTTTAACCTTTCACCCAACGCCATGGACCTCGCATTCTTATGCAAGAATATTCCTTGTGCAGAAACCAATCCACTGAAATGCCGGAGCTGTTTCTTGTTATTCTTGTTTTTCTTGTTGTAGGCCTACAAACGGAAAATAAAACCGTGTAGGCCTATTCGGATTATGTAAAGTGGCTTTATGTAAAATATTCTTATACATTCACTCATAAGGACTTAGTAGATGTAGTCTCACAAGGTGTAACATTGTGCAACATTATATTTGATTTTACATTGTGTAAAAATAAAATATGTTGCCATGCTTTGTACAACTAGAGACAATCCAACCAGTAACCAGTCCTCACACTTAATAGGCCTACACCTAAAATAAAATCTAATGGAGCATACATTGGTAGATAAACACCAATAAACGTAATCTCAAATAAAAATGTGATCTAAATGCACTATAAAACACAACTTCTAAATTGTGTCTATACAGAAAAAGAATATTGAACTACTGTGGTAATATATGGTAAATGGTATACACTACCACCTAGTGGTCACTTGAACATGCTACAAGTAAGTAATAAAGTCCAAGACGTACAAGGCACTATTAAGAAATTAGTAAAACGAAGACAGAGACAAATTGTCTGAAAAATAAACAGGGGTGAGGCATTTGTGTATAAGTTGATATTAATGTACTTTTCCGATTTATCATAGTTTATAGAAATAAAAACATGTACAGTGTGTGAAAAGCAAATACACTTAATTTGAATAACAGCATTTCACTTAATTTGACCCTAGCACAAGAAAATAGAAATCAAGTAATGCACATTGGGCTTTAGTTTTTAATGCAAAATAATAAAAATAGATTTTGTATAGTTTGACACCATACATTATAAGTCTCTGAAAATAAAAACACAATCTTTTTTTGCAGTTTCATTAATAATAATAATTATTATTATTATCATTATAATAATTATAATAAAACCAAACAAAGAAAATAAAAATAAAATTCAAGAATAAAACCAGTTATTTCCAGAAAGAGAAAGTGCTTCTAATGAAAACCCCCTTTTTTACAACCAGTGTGGATATTTTGGACATCCATTTTGGAATTTGTCCAGCAAGATATGTGTCAGAATTCTTTCCATTGTTGCTAAAACTTCACAGTGGTTTACACTGCATACTTTTGAGTCCATTCTCTGGCTAATTTGTTGTACCTGGAGAGAAAAGAGAAAAAAAAACTGGTGAGTCAATCCACCATCTTACTTTCAAATATACAACCTCTCTGGTACATCACATACGCTTAAATGTATGACAATAAACATGATGAAAAAATGTCAACCTAGTCAACACACTATGGAATGGTATTATTTTACTATACATTTCTCATGCTATTATGAGTTGTTATCGGTATCCATTGTTGAAGACCAGACATTTATGGACTTAAAACAATGACGGACTAATCGAATAACTAGATTGCACAACCCTACATGTTCATACTCACTTCGGTTTGTCCGATTTGTAGATGTGTGCAATGTCTGGGACCAAAGGGTCATCCGGATTGGGGTCACAGAGCAAAGAGCATATGGACAATAAAACTGTAGGGGGAAAAAAGGAGAAAAATAAGGACCATGTTGTCATGAGTCATATTGACTGGAATGACTATAGTGATAGTTTGATTCGTTAATTATTTACACATAATCAGAATGATTTCTTTATTGGTGTTGTATCTTGATATTGGGGATGCTTTGATTCGATGACCCAGATCCGGTTATCAAAATGTACCATACGATGGTATCATTTCGATGGATCCATAATAACCAAAAAACAAACACGACTGTTACCTTTTGATACGGTTAGTGCAGGTGACCACTGAGACCTTAAAATGTCCAGACATATGCTACCATTGCTGTTGATGTTCGGGTGGTAGATCTTTGTTGTGAAGGCAATCTGAGGAGAGAATGAAGTCATCCATAACGTGATAGGAGATTTATGGTCGCCATTCGCTATGTCATGTGCAACAGATGTGCTTGATTAAGACGAGTCTCACCTTTGGTGGTTTAAAGGGATAGTCCGTAGGGAAGTGGATAGTAAGGAAGAAGACTCCTCCTTGATACGGACTGTCAGACTGAAAGATACAAGTGTAAAGTTCAACCGGATATCCACGCAGGTTTCAATATTTTATGAGTCTTTTGCGAAAGACAAATGGAAGTAAACTCAATCACATAAGAAAAAGGGCACTGGAAATCATTGAGTATGAAAGTGTGTGGAAAGACTCCTCCTCTGCCCATACAGGACGGGGGCTTTGAGTCGACATAAAACACTATTGTGTAAAAGCTCTAGAAGCACAGCCTCACCGGTCCCATGATTGTGGCTTGCCAATGAAACACTGTAAAGAGAAAGGACAAGAAGCTGAGATTAAGAATGGGGTTTTCTACATTACATCACACATTACTTATCGCTCATTTAACGAACAAAAAGTTCAGGGCTGTAACACGGATGCAACGAAAACTAAAACGAGTGTGTGTTCCCTCTTTTGTGTCATGGAGGGCTAACGTCATAGTTTACTACAGTGAACTTACAGTCCTCTCCCACGGGTCCTGCGGAGCACTGTGCGGGGGGATCCCTCTGTAGGTCGTTTAACTCCTGCGTTAAAGCACCGCACACACACACACAGGCATGTCACAGGTCGGCGGATCACTTACACTGGAGGTTAGCTTAACCGTGACGCCACCCTTTCAAGAAGCTCCGCGAAACAAGAGGAAAAGCCTTCAATTCAAAACATCCCATCAACGATTCACGAACCCTGCGGCATTGAGAGCCATCCCCGGCCATATTAAAACAAACAAAAAACACTAAAACGACCAATAGTCTGTTAAACGAGTCAAATTGTTGGCTATGTAGTTTTGTTAGCGAGTGCTAACTTAAGTTGACTTGATTGATTGAATGAAACGAGACGATCGGACTTCCCGGGAAACTAAATAGGTTGTAAATACGTGTGTATTAGATGCAAGTATATACATGTAACAAATAAAAGTGTGTGTTTTGGTGTCGCTGGGGCACGGTTTCATCATCAGCCCGGAGTGTAGCTACAGCAGGCTAACAATGTTGCGCTTTTAGTCGTCAACCGTTCAATAAACAGGAGAAAATACTCGCCTTCTGTATTCTTTTCAAAGCCATTTCAGATCCCTCGCAGGTGTGGTGTTGAACACAGGAGCTGTCAGTCCGTGGTTCGCCTACTTGGAGGTGCTGTTGAACGGAGTTTATAGTATTTTGTTTGAGAAATAAACGTCTTTTGTTTCCGCTTTTGTTCTGCGCTGAAGCATCGCCCGGTGCATTCTGGGAGCTTGTGTTCTTTTTTTTTGTTTTTTTGAAGGCTCAGCGTTTAAAGGGAGCACCGCAACACACGCGGAAGGACGCGCCACCAGATGGCTCTCTGGTTCTTGACCAGTTAGTAGCAATTAAAGACTCGTACCATCATGGGAAGCCCAAACCCGGTTACTGCAGGCTATTAAACCAAAGATCCAACCCTCCTAACCACAATATACCAACCTCTACTAAATCACATGTCACATCATGTGTAGGTTAGAATGCATGCATTCTAACCTACATGTAATATGCTGCACCTTTTCTACGGTATTATTTTGTATATATTATATATTTCCCATAATATCATCAGAGCTGTTTCAGTTTCTATTGTTCAAGGGAAAACAAAAAACACTGCCATTGCAATTGTGTTCCTTCTCAAAGTTTCTTCTTTGATAATTAAGGGAGTGTTTTCCTTGCCCTTTGGGGGGCTATGGTTAGGAGGGTATCATGTGAAGCCCTTTGAGGCTGTAACTGTGATTAAATACAATTGACTTGACTTGACTGAGACTAATTATTATTCTAATCAAATGCACATTAAGTCTATAAAATATCTGAAATGAGATTGCTTTGTCTGAGGAGTGGCCAAGAAAAGGTATTGTATAATCGATATAACTAAATAAATGACTAACATGTTGATCATCAAAATTCTAATCAATGAATTTTCAGTTGCTGGACTAATTGATGAATTGACCGATCCTTTGGACACTAACAGCCAATTGTGTGCTCTCTGACCTTTATTGAATGTCTCCGGGGAGAGGGCGGAAACCCTCACCTTAGGAAACCCGAGCGCCACACCACCTGAGCTCATTGGTTCTGCTCTTCTCTTTCCTAATAAACTAAGGCTTCTTCTCACAACAAATATGAACCTAATTACTTTGGGTGAAAAACTGAAATGTTTTGCTTGTTACAACTAGCAAAAATAAAGTACTCGACAATACAACAAGCTATACAAAGACGCCCTCAACTGTGCACACTCCTCCCACTACTCCTCCGTCATACAATCCGGCAGCAACAACCCTGACTCTGTTTTCCACCATAAGCAAACTCCATGGACACCATCTCCAACTCCTTCACCATCAGTAAATGCGACTCATTTCTCTTACACATACAAACCAAAATGGACACAATACCAAGCCAACTGACCAACGCCTCTACCACCACCGTCTCTGATCCGGAACCCCCCTCCCCTCCACCGTCCCCATTCACATCCTTCACTGAAATCACCGCATCAGACCTATCCTTCATACTCAACCTGCAACCTGGACCCCATCCCCTCCACCCTAGTCAAGGCCCGTCTCCAATCTCCCCTTCCTTTAAAAAATCTTAGAGCATGCTGTTGCCTCCCAGTTAAAATCTCACCTTGACTGCAATAACCTCTATGAACCTTTTCAATCCGGCTTCTGCTCCAGACATAGTACTGAAAGTGCTCTATTAAAGGTCACAAATGACATTCTCCTCTCTGCTGACTCTGGTTCCCTCTCCATCCTCATCCTCCTTGACCTTAGCGCAGCCTTCGACACCATCAATCACTCCATCCTCATCACTCGCCTCCAGTCCTCCCTTGGCATAACCAAGCACAGCCCTCTCCTGGTTTAAATCATATCTCTCCGACAGACACCAATTAATCTCCATCAACAACTGCAAATCCCCCACTGCCCCAGTCACTCATGGTGTCCCCCAGGGCTCAGTACTCGGTCCCCTGCTTTTCATCCTCTACATCCTTCCACTTGGTCAGATCCTCTGTCAACATGGCCTCCGTTTCCATTGCTACGCAGATGACACTCAGCTCTACCTCTCCACCAAGACTTTCTGCAACCACCCATTCCACCTTCACCACCTGCCCCACAGACTTCAAAACATGGATGCAAAGTAACTTTCGGAAAGTCAACTGCGACAAATCTGAAATCATCATCATAAGCCACACACACTCAACATCAACAGTTCTATTCTACCCCCTCCACTCAGGTCCGTAACCTTGGCATCATCCTTGACCCCACCCTCTCATTCCTCCCCCAAAACAGCCTTCTTAGGAACCTCTACTCCTTCTTCACACACGACTGCTCCCCCATTCACTCCTCCAACACCATTGTCAAATTTGCTGATGACACCACCATAGTAGGACTGATAACTGATAACATCGAGACAGCCTACAGGGAGGAGGTTCAACATCTGGTGGAGTGGTGCTCCCACAATAACCTGGACCTCAACACTACAAAAACAGAAGAGATGATAATAGACTTCAGAAAATCCAGGTGCATTGAGCACTCTGCCCTCTGCATACAGGGGGAGGAGGTAGAGAGGGTGGAGTGTTTCAAGTTCCTGGGAATCTACATCTCGGCCGACCTCACCTGGTCTACAAACTCTCACCAGGTGGGGAAGGCCCAGCAGAGACTTTACTTCCTCAGGAAGTTGAAACAGGCCCACCTCCCACAACAACTGCTGATAAACTTCTACAGAGCCACCATCGAGAGCCTCCTGACCTACTGCTGCACTGTGTGGTTCAGCAGCTGCACAGCGGAGGACCGGAGGGATCTGCAGCAGGTGGTGAAGGTGGCTGAGTGGGTCATCGGAACAACACTAACACCCCTCAGTGGCATATACACTGGCTGTCTGTGCAAGAAGGCCTGCTGTATCATAAAGGACTCATCCTACCCTGGACACTGCCTGTTTTCCACCCTCCCTTCCAGAAGAAGATACAGGACAATCAAATGCAAAGCAGACAGACGAAAAAAACAGCTTCTTCCCAAAAGCTGTCAGCTGTGTCCTCTCCTCCCCACTTCCCCTGAATGACTGAAGAACTGACTGCTGAGAGCAGTAACCCACATGCACTTTGTCACTCGTCACTTTGTACAGTTTTTTATGTTTTTAAATCTGTGTTTTATGTTGCTACTGTGTTTTATGCTGCACATTGGATTGAAGAGCTGCTAAACTGATTTTCATTGTTTTTAACAATGACAATAAAGATCTAATCTAATCTAATCTAATCATTGCCTGTCTCTGACCCTCCCTATCATTCTCTGCCACTGAAACACTTGCATCCATGCATTAATTTCATCCAGGCTCGATTATTGCGACAGCATCCTATATGGTTCATCAAACAACATCCTCAATAAGCTCCAATATGTCCAAAACTCTGCTGCCCGCATGTTCACCTCCACCCGCCGCTCTGACCACATCACCCCTGTCCTCCACTGGCTCCCTATCAAATACAGGATACACTTCAAAATACTACTCATCACCTTCAAAGCCCTCAACAAACTGGCCCCCCCCACCTCTCTGACCTCCTTCACCGCCACACTCCTACCCGTCGCCTCAGGTCTGCTGACGCTAACCTTCTACAACCGATCAGGACAAGGCGACAGGGCCTTTGCTGCAGCCGCCCCCTCGCCCTGGAACGCCCTCCCCGTCCACATCCACAACGCCAACACTCTACCGTCCTTCAAAACAGCCCTCCTTTTCACTCTTGCTTTTGACCTATAATTGTCTTGTTTTGTTGCTATGTTTTTTTGCTGTTATCTCATTCATTGTCTCTCTTTCATGTATTGTAAAGCATCTGAGCACTGGGAAATATGAATCAGATGTATTATTATTACTATTGAAGCTGGGATCACAGTACACAGAATCACTTCAGTGGCAGGTTGGGGCCAGACTGGAAAAAAAATAACGTTTTCCACATATTGGCACACTTATACTAAAACAGTACCAATATATTTCTATATATAGATTACCCCTCCATTTTTATAATGTCTCCCTGTGAAACTACACTTTTATAGCTGGAGATTTAAGCTTGCATAGGGAGATAGAGGGTGTGGGAGAGAGAGAGAGAGAGATGGGGGGAGTTTGATTTTGTCTTGCGCTTCACACCAATCTATGGCTCCATAGAGACTTGATCCGTGAAGAGGAAGGAAATAGAAACTGACAAATGGTTTCCACAATATGCCAGTTTAGTTTCTGAGTTAAGGCAGCCATTGTCAAAAACACATTTGCCTGGCTCAGCTTTTGAACTGTTGGATAATGGAAGCATTCAGAACAGAACCATACCAATCATTAAAAATAGATGCATTTAAAATAAGTACAATTTTGCTTTTGAATGTAGTAGAGTAAAAAGAGTAAAGTCCCATACTAGAGAATGAATAAAGTAAAGGGTAAATAAGGATTGAGCTGTCCCTAACATTAATAATAATAATAATAATACTGTTTCAGCAAGGCCAAATCTACTATTGAGGACTCAGAGGTCATGGCACCCATCTTGTTTCTTCAAATTGCATCTTGGATGAAATCTAGAAATCAGCAGGAAGAAGGAGTGCACCAGTGTCTGACAAGGTCAAGCCCCTATTGACCTCACCGTCGCTATTTTTTGTTGTTGCCATGCACTAAGCTAAGCGAAGATGACAACTGAATATGTGAGTTTGAATATCGTGTCCTCTGAAGTCATAGAGGTGATTAAAGCCTATCGGTGTGTTTCAGATGTTAAGCAGTGTGATGCCTCCACCATCAAACAGCCCCCCCCCCTCTCTATCGCTCTCTGTGTCTTCCTCCTCCTTGTCTCTGTTCTTATTTGCCTTGTTGTAGTGCCGTGGTGCAGCATAATTAAGGAGTGCGCTCTAAGGAGTGTGTGTGTGTGCATGTGTGTGTGAGCGTGTGTGCGCACGTGTGTGTATGGAGGTATGTCATCTGTCAGTCTGTCTCAATAATTATTGTTTAGTTTACCTATACATATTTAAATATTTCTGCCCTCCTATGGGAACTATACATTGCTGAACACAAAACATATCTCAAATCTTGGCCAAGTTTGAATACCCAACAAAGAAAGTAGAAAGTTCTGGACTGTTTGTTCCCCATGAGAAGAAAGCACACCAATTACCCCCAACACAAGCAGCGGTATTTGGTCGTCACTGGACTAGATGCTGCTAAGGGCAGCTGTTGCAGTGCTCAAATAAGCACAGTATGGTAGAACCCGGCTCACCAGACGGTCCCCTGTGTTGTCTACCCCCCCTGGACAGACATGCAGGTCCACCAAGAGTTATCTGTCCTGTAGTTCTTCTTCCTCAATGAGTTGGTTCTGTGTTATTAATGGGAACTATTTGAAAGAGAGCAGAGTAAAAACAAACATGTTTTCCATGTCGGTAAGGTGTTTGACTCCCAGACGAAACATTCTGGGTTCGTCCTGCTGTCTGCAGTCCTGCATTCTTGAGCAACGTACCTGCTCTTTCATGGCATGTATCTCAAAAATGTTTTTTTTCAAACTAGCTTTGGATAAAAGCATCTGCTAAATGACTAAATAGTAACCATTATTGTTTTTTTTACACTTGCGATTGACCAATCACAGGTCATCTCCAGCATGGCTCCACCCATGCAGCCTGTTTGGGTACGGTACGGCCAGAACGGGAGCTCGGCGCAGTACGGTTCAGTTGGCAGTGAACTAAAGCAAAAACAAAGCTAAAATCCCGGCCCGGGCTGTGGAGGAGATGCTGTATAATTTGCACGGATGGGAGAGACTTGTGAGCTGCCAGTTTCCAACTCCACAGAGTCACGGTGCTGAAGGGCTTTCTGGTGACACCTGCTTTGCACCGATGAGCAATCAAGCCAGCTCACTCCATGGGTGAAAAAAATTGATTCCGTGTCAGAGCTGAACTGCATCACGGCTCCCTCCCTCGGTCTGCAAACACGAGTTTGGTTTTAACCGTGGAAAAACTGCATCTTATCAGCCACTTGTCATTCCGCTTATTCTAATAAGCAGTATGTCACCGTATCGATCTGGATTTTCCTACAAAAGTGACTTGTTGTGGAAGTTACACTCATTTCATCGTTTCCTCATTTCTTTGAAAGCACCATTTTATCTCACATTTGTCCCTGTTCTGCTGATGTTATTATTATTGTTGATGTTATTATTATATGTCGCTCATTACCCGATTTCTTATTCAGCAACACCATATTCATAAATACTATTCCAAACGCTCTGCGCCCAGGTGCGGCATATCATTCCCATACACTATGCGTTATGAGGAAGCAGTAAAGTATCTGTGTGGGTTGAATATATTTTCGGCTCCCTCCGGCTATGATTAGATTGGGTTGCAGCTTTTAACAAGTCATTTGAGGTTGTCCTCCAGCTCTGGGCTTCTCCCCGAGAGCAATTATTCTGTGATCAATAGTCATGGAAACAAAGGTGTCTTTTCCCTCTCCTTCCTGTGCAGTAGTAGACTCTAGATGTACAAGGGCAGTCACACACACACACACACACACACACACTGTACGTGTGCACACACACACATTATACAAGGGCATGGACACTCACACTCAGCACACTGTATCTCTGTGTCTTTCATATTACAAAATTACAAGAGCTAAACTTACACATTTGGTTATGAGGTTAAGGGCCTACCCTCAAATACTTGACTTTCACTATACTGTACGTACTGCTGTTTGATTTCTCCCCTGCCTGTCATCCATTCATCCATTGTCTACTTATACATTCACTTTGAATCCACCTGTGAATCCATCCATCTATACGCCCCACCCAGGGCATATGCAGATATGTTTTATGGACGCCAGCCCATATCATTATGATGCTGTTCATGACATTGTTCGTGGTTGGCTCCCTCAATGTGTCCAGCGAAAACATCCAAGGGGACGGTTTATTTGAACAAAGGACCAAACAACACGGCCGTAATCTGCTAACAACATGCCTGCTATCGGTGGCTCCAACGGGCCATTGTTTTCCTGCCATCTCTCCCCTCCTCATCAACCCCTTTTTTTACCTTTGGGTCCCTACCTCATCAGTTTTAGAGGAGACGTTTCTGCCGACGTGATTCGGATTACACAGAAAATCTTTAATCGGCCGTTCTAATCTGCCAATTAATATGAATCGGGAACAGAGTTTAATCTGATTATTGTCACTTACATTCTCAGTCTAGGGGGGTTTTGAATGCAGATTGAACTGATGTACAAATGCATTTTGTTTATTGTCCTCTTTTATTGCCATTTGGTGGACAATTTTATCCAAAGCGTGTGCATACATTATTACACCTGGGTGGCCCCAGTGGGAAGTGGACCACTAACTCGGGTCGTGTTAAAGGGGAACAATGTTTACCTTTCCTCCATGTTGCCTGCACCCAGATCTCCCCGCTACTTTTGTCCACGATCCAGCGTCATCTTACCCATCATCTTACCTCAAATCCGTCATCAACTCCGTCAAATGACAGAGTCGGGGTAAGATTTTGCATCTGCACTGAGCTGCGCCCCAGAGACACAGAGAGCATCAGCAACAACTGCAGGCGTTTTTCACACTATATCCCTGATGCGGATAAACAGAGATAAGGTTGAAAAGCAGCGAATGTGTCCTTTAAGCGGACGGCATACTTGCAAAGGAGTTGCGTTATTTTCAGACACACTTGCTTCATACTCAATGCTGTTTCGTTTGATCACTGATCGTTCCATTAGTTCAGACCTGTGGGGTTTCTATGGAGATGGGAAATCAGAATTCAGGGTCTCCTTGAATTTCTGACCAATCACACACAATTTTCGCATTGCCGTCGTCTGCGGAGATTTCGGCAAGTTACAAAATCTTCGAGGTGCAAGAAGTGCTGAAAAAGAAGTTCTGTGAGGGATGCGTTTGTTCGCTCTCTCCTCAGTGACATCATGTTGTGTCCTTGCGACCTTATTCTGCGAAACTAGAGTTATTCTTTGATGGTTACCTGGCTTTTTTTGTACATCCATTTTTTGAAAGGGCTCCCATCATTATGCGGAAAGGAGAAGAAAAATGTCTTCCTTTAAGAAAAGAGAGCGCTGTTTTATGAAGCATACATGACAAAGACCTGCTGTCTTCCTCCAGCAGTCACCATAAGAACCAAAATAGTGCAGCTAACAGACACACAGCTGTGCTCTCATCTGTACTGTGTGTCATCGTACCTTTTTTTATATTCAACTGAAGTTGCCACCTGTCTTCAAAGAGACAGCTGTATCACTTTGTATCACTACAAAACATCTCGCAGCCGTACAGACTTGTAAGCCGGTCGCATGCGGCGTTGGGGCACCGTGAGGCGTAGTTAAAAAAAAAAAGAACACACACCGGAAGATTCTATTCTAGGTGTTGTTCTGTGTTTAATATAATGGGTGGCAATGGATGGTGCTGCGTGGGGCGCCGGGGTGTTGAGCAGATCTGGAAGTTGTATCGCGTCCAGGTTGGGTGGTGCTGTGTGGCGCGGCCGGTGGGCGCTCTCATTGAAAATAAGGTTTAGAATTAAATAAATAAATAAAATAAGGTTTAGAATTTATAGGACGCGACGCGGGGCATCTGTTGTGCGACCTGCTTCACCCCCTATCCTCTCTCTCGCTCTCTCTCTCTCTCTCTCTATCCCCTCCATAACTCACTGGCCTCTACAGAAACCGCCCCCCTTCCTCCCAATCTATGTGTCCCTTCCTTGTCTCTCCATCTTTCTAATTTTACCCTTTAACGGCAAGATAATGGATTGGCCTGGGAGTGACTTCTACCTGACTGCCTCTCAGCGCCCCCCATCCTTATCTCCCCTTCCTTCCCTGTCCATCTCTCTCTCTCTCTCTTTCTCTCTCTCTCTCTCACTCTCTCTCGCTCTCTCTCTCGCTCTCTCTCTCTCGTTGATGTGTGCTATACTGGAATGAACGG
>OMKN01013268.1:0-11370 GCA_900302345.1 Melanonus zugmayeri | reverse complement strand
GGAGCTTCCCATGCTGGTGGCGCACAATTGGCCGGGAGCCGAGTACTTCCTGCTCAGGTTGGCCGACTGATTTACCTGGAAGGACAAAGGAGAAGGTGGTCAAACATGGGCTTAACCAGGCGATCAATGGGACATCGAAGTGATGAATTAGTTTAAGAAGGTCAATAATAACATGTTAAGGTATGCACATTGTATGTCTAGACAAGAATGGAGGTGTGTGTGTGTGTGAGTGTTTATTACATCATAGCTGTGTGTCTGGGGTGGGGCCTGTTGCTGTTTGGCGCTCCTTTTGCCCTGAAGACAAAACAACAGTTGGTTGACATCAAAACACGGCGAGAATGACTTGACAGGGTTAGAGGTAACTGTTGGGAAGTAGTAGAGTTCACAGGTAGCCATGGAAATAACGCTCAAACATGACCATGGCTATTCACACACATGAACCATTAATTAACATCAGCTAATGCAGTAATAAGCATTAATATTACGGACTTCTATAAACTTAAGTTTGGGAGAAATACCACACCTGTTACTAAACCTACCGACCGATAACCGCTTGTATTCAAACCCCCCTTTTTGTCTTCACTTGCACCCTCCACCTCCCCGTCACAGGTAGGTAGTCAGTATCCCCCATCTCCTCCCTGACTACCTTGACTACCCGCGTACGACGTACAACTTCCTCCTTGTCAATAAACTAACTTAACAGCGTACCGTCGAAGGCGTGGTCTGTACCCGTGAAACATAACACATATAAAGAAATAGATCCAGAAACCTGTGAGAGGTTCATGGCGTCTCTGGCCCAGTTGTCCACCAGCTTGTGGAGGTCATCGGTGAAGGTCCCTTTCCGCTGGTGGGGCGCTGACATGCTGGCGGGCAGAGACTGGGAGCCGCTCTGGCTCTGGCCCAGGCCGCCCGGGCCGCTCACTGCGTTGGTACTGCTGGTCCCTGGGGGAACACACAGACGGAGAGAGAGATGTAAACAGAGGAAGACTGAAGAACATAGAGAGAGCTCTGTTAAGATTGCATTTAGATAATGGGGGGTGGGGGGGGTGAATGGGAATGCACTCTTTGTCCTGACCATCGAGTGGTGCGACGAAGCACACACACACACACACACGCTTACACATACACACACACACACACACACACACACAGGGTGGTCAGGAGAAGCGAGAGGTTTAGGGCCACGGTGGGTTATTGTCAAAAACGACATTCAAATCAGAAGTTTAACATGTCATGAGGTTTGTTACAATGAACCAGGAGATGTTCTCCCTACGTCCTCTAACTGAACTATAAATACTCAATATGAGCCATAGTCATCGTCAAACGGACACATCCTGAATGGATTACGGTTGTAGTCAGATCTATTAACAAATCAATTGTAAAACGAGTCATTGGTCGTTATGAGGACCCTACACGTTTCCTTTGTGTCCCACTGGTGGCCATTAGGTGGCGCTGATGGTATGTGTTGTTTCCCTAGTCCTGCTCAAGTTGCTCATTTCTTCCATGAAGCAGCAGCTGGTAAGTAGATCACATTAGCATGACCGGGAACAAGATGAAGGACGACGTGAACAGCTCTACAACACTAACTGACTCTATACTAACCTAATCTAGTGATACAATAACCTAGTGATACAATATTTAACTGTGATGTCTTGCGCTGCAGCCATTGCAGACTTGCAAGGACACACATATCCTCACTATGTACACAATGTCATATGTGATATACACCAAAGTGTCAATATATTGCAGTATGCTAATGATTTAAAAATATCAATGCACTGAAGAATATACTATTTTGTCAAATCATTCCTCCTTTTCCCAATTTTTTTTGTAAGCATTAAGCTAAATGAGGGACATTTATCACATGAACTCAATAAAGGCAACATCACTGATGACAACAGTCTCTCCATGAACTTGAATGAAAAACAAAAAGCTGATGATTGTAATTAGTCTACACGGAGCTGACGCGTACCCCATGCTGACAAAAACAAATTCAAAAACATGATTTCAATAAGTAATTTAAATATGAATCATTCATGAATATGAATAATTTATCAGCTATTTTGGCTCAACCGAAGAAAGGAAATATATGAAAAAACACGATAAAAGGTTATGCTTGAAAAAAACTGTCATCTCATGCTCAATAAAATGGAGGGAAATAAAGATGAGGTCATTCTTGGTCATGAATGCCTGCAGCAGTCTGGATTGTGGGTAATGTAGTCTAGAGAAAACAAGCCATGACAGGAGGACAGGAACAGGCCAGAAGCAGAATCCATCTAGACTAGAGAGCCGTGTGCTCCAGTGTGTGTGTGTGTGTGTGTGTGTGTGTGACATGTACTTTTTTGCATGTGAATATGTATGTATATTTGTGTGAACATTTCACATCAATACAGTTTCAATTCAGCCATTATTTGTTCTTGAATCCTTGTTATATTTTAAGAACAAAAATATGTTCAACTAAAACATATAAACAAATAGGGACAACGTGTGAAATATATGACACAGGCTGAATTGAATAGGAGCGTTATTTTTGGCTGTTGACCTGGCAATGGATCGCAATTCAAAAATAACAAGGCTTAGGGGAGTGGTGGGGGGGTTGTGTGAGAGGACGAGTGCAGGGACAGCGTGAGCAAAGGACGAGGAGATGAAGAGAGGGGAGAAGGCCAAAAACAGAGATAGTTACTACAAAGCTGGTTGCAGGGGCAGACTTTTTTCACCATCTTCCCTGTACAGCCGGAAGACAACGATTGGAGGGTTGGGAGAGAGTCAGAGTTAAACCCCACCCCCCACCCCCGCAAAAAAAAAACATCAGTGAAACACATTTGCAGTTGTTCATGGAATACATGTAATGGGTCTTATTCACCTAGTAGCGGCCATCTTGGTTCTAAACTTGGTTCTGGAACTGTCAGTTCCCCCATTTACAACCAAGATGGCCGCTTGGGGAGTAAGGCTCATGCTCTGGATTGGGTTCCCTGGTAAGCGTCTATAAAGGTCAATCACACGTTAGATTTGTGAATAGATTAGATTAGTGTGCTTAACAGTGAGCACACATCGAAATACATCCCAGTTCAAAGGTTGCCTGGATATTTAACCAAAGGTCATGCTATCAAGTATTCACAAGACACGAAGGGGAAATGATATAGGGTATATTTTAAATGATTAATTATCATGGAATAGCAACAACTCCATATTCTTTGGGGGATATTGTTTGAATTTGAAGATGACTTTAAAATTGAAATGCTTCCAGGAAACCAAACCCTGTTTCTGAGCCCTCTTGGCAGCACATTGGCCCCAATACAGAACTGGGTCCTTGGCATAATTTGAATACCATATCAGTTTCCCATTAAGCCCAAGATGTTTACACTACATCATTATCTTTAGGTTTCTCATGTTAGTTCAAGCCTTCTTGGGCAGGTACGATACAATTTGAGCCCTTTAAAAAGTAAAGTAAAGATCCAGACCCAGGCCTGCCCCTCTGTCCCACTTTCTCTGCTGGTGACAGGGAGATAGGTGAGAGTGTGTGTGTGTGTGTGTGTGTGTGTGTGTGAGAGAGAGGAAGTGTGCGGGGAAACAGGAAGTGGGAAGACAGGAAGTGAGGGAGGAAGTGTAGGAGAGAGCCAGGGAGAGAAGTAAAGGCCAGAGCTGCAGAGGATTCAGAAGAAGCATTCGATCAACATTCGATCAGGAAGGATACAACTTATCAGCATTAATTCAAGCCGTTAACTTTAAAATGCAAGTACTATGTGTGTAATTACATCATTAATTTACATCCACTAAGTGCTCTCACTTGACAAATAGTAGAATTACCTAATAATAGTATGACATAATGACATAATATGTTGGGAATGTTGGGAACATGAATTAAACTGTAATCACACACACATGCTACCTTCAATTATTATTCAAATTGTATGGTATTGAAGACCTCATTAAAATAAAATAATATTCAAATAAATATATATATATTTTTGAATATATAAAACATAGAAAAACACAATAGAAAATAAAATAATAATAACAATTGTTGAATCATAATAAAGCTTTAATTAAAAATATAATTCTATAAATAAAAACAATACAGATTCAAATCCATCAAGTCATCAGGCCTACGCTTGTTTTACCTTATAGGTCGTCTTATCGCCATAGAGACGGACCAGGGCTTGACAGGAGGTCAGTGAAACCAATGAAACACTGTAATAAGACTGTAATACCTATTGCGGGTACTGTTAGAATCAGTCCATAAACACAGATATTTCAGGAATGAGTGACCATTTTGTTAGACTGCAAGCAAAGTTTATATTTATATCTATCGATTAAGAGACATGAGACTTTTTTGTAAGTTATTTGTAATGAATTGTCTCATCTAATACAAAACGGATATTAAATGCAGTATGTAAGCAGCACATTGCTGCTGTTACTGCTGTAAGTCCTAATGACAACGTTCCTGAAGGAAATCATCCTATCATAGTGTTTGGTGTTATTCTTTCATGGGAATGATGAAATGATCTGCTACCAAAGTAATAGTCACTTCCTGATTAAAAACTGCATCATGTCGTACCAGGACGGACCAAATCTAGAATTGGCTAAACCAAGTACACCATATATCATATTGACATGTACTATGGACTGGGGCCAGACATATATCCCATGTTGTCAAACGTTCAACATAAATTACGTATAATTGCACTTTTCCACAACTTTTCATTTTGTCTCATAACCAAATTAATTTGGTCTTGCAACCAAATACATTTTGTCCTGTAATCATATGAATTTCGGCAATACCGTCCGGTATCAGAAAATCTGAATCCAAAAGAGGAGACAATTGTGGAAAGACAAGAAGACACTGATGACTTATGACAGATAGAGGGACAGAAACGGAGAGAGAAAGTCACAACACAAGTCAGGAAGACACTTTTAAATGAGAAGGCCAAAGAAATAAAGCGTTACACACAAAGAGCCAAGCAGGGCGTACTCAGAAAACGCGTCCGTCTGCCACCGGGCTTGAAGGCCAGACGCTCCGACCCCCAGCTGAACTTTACACAGCCTGGAGAGAAAGAGTGGTGGAGAGACAGCCGTGGCCAATAGAGATGGAGAGAGAGAGACAGACAGACAGATAAGAAGAGAGAGAGAGGGAGATGGAGAGAGAGACAAAAGATGAAGAGGCGGGAAAGTGAAAGGTGAGGAAAGCATGAAACGGAGTGAGAGTGATGGTGTGAGAAGAAGACAGGATAGACAGGAAGAAGAGAGAGAGGGGTTGAGAGACAGTACAGAAATACACAGGGACAGTCTTACAGTCTGTTAGTCATCACTGTGCTTCTAACATCCAGAGAGAGACGGAGCGACAGAAAAACAGACGGAGATATCGAGTGTGAGATGTGAGAGGTGGTGGTAGTACGGATGTGAAGATATTCGGCGACTGGGGCCTACCTGGGGTGGGAGCGCACAGGCTGGGCACGGAGAGGGCCTCGTCACTGGTGTAGGCCGAGTACAGGTTGTCGCTGGAGGGCAAGGGCTTCATGGGCTGGAGCAGGGAGCCGCCGCCCGAGTTGGCGAGCCCGGCGGGGGTTAACAGAGCCAGCTGGCCGGGGTAGATGGCGGGGACGCTTTGGGCGGATAAAGTGCTGCCTGCGGATAGCACAAGGCACAGGCGAGAGACAACGGGATAGAGGAGGAGGAGGAGGAGCACCCCGAGGAGCACACGCACACACACACGCACGTACACACACACACACACACACAGAAGGACAGACAACGAAAGCAGTCAGAGATCCCCAAGCTCCAAGCCTGCGTGAGCACAAACCAAAGCGCACGCTTAGCTAAGTACTTGTTCACAATGATGTGATGAGACTTAAGTTTCAAAACAAATGCGTTACTTAAATAAAAATGGACTATTTCAATTAACATTAATTTCCATTTCCGTGCTGATGTTTGATTACACCCTACTTACTATAATCATTCATATTCTGGATAATGGAACAGCCTACCTGAGCTTCTACTTAGCCGCTAGGTTTAGCGGCTCGGTTTTTGTTGAGTGGAATGTGTGTGTGTGTGTGTGTGTGTCGACAGCTAGACTGTACCTGGCTGCAGGGGACTCCTGCTGCCGTGGCTAGAGCTGTTTCGGGAGGACTTGGAGGACTTGCTCTTGGTGGGCCGCCTCCGCCTGCCAGGCAAGGCCACCGGTGGAGGCACCGCCGGGGGAGGGACCTGCGCACCAGAGAGAGATGGGCCATTGGTCGGTTTGAAAAAGAAACGCTAGGATCAATTCTGACCTCGATTAACCTTCTCAACTCTATTCGCCTAACGGCCATCTTGGTTCTAAACCGAGATGGAACCAAGATGGCCCCATGACCTGACATGTCATCAATGTACTTGTGATGGGTGGTGAACCTCCATTTTAGATTAGACAGCTTGAAGGAGGTTACCTTTCCCAGTCTGGTGAAGAGGCCGTCAATCTCCTCCTTCTGGCGACAATGCAGGGCTTGGATCTCACGGATGTGCCTGCAGAACAAAACAGAAACAAAAGATCAAAGGTCAATAGATGGCATTTATGAAGCACTGTTCTAGCTACATGTGGCTCAAAGCACTCACACACACACATTTACACGCTACAAGAATGAAAGAAATAGACGACCAGGAAGAGGAAATGGCGTACAGTTCAAAGACGTTCTTAATATAAAAAAAAATATCCTAATATAAAGGAAATGATGAAATAGAAAATGAAAGAATGGAATATGTGTTTTTTATTTCATTCAGACCCTAAAAGAAGCTGATCTGAAAAAAGTAAGAGGAGGAGAGGGTTTCTGTGTCACCCTGTCCCAAAGAGGATCAGGGAGAAAAGTAGGAGAACAATGGTGGAGAATGTTCTTCCAGACCAGGATGACCTGTCCTCAATAAACCACAATAAGACAATAGAGTCTAGTGAGGAGCAGAACCTACTTTTCTCTGAGCCGCTGAATCTGCTGCTTGAACTCTTCGTCCTCAAACTCGGAGTCATTGTCACTGCTGATGTAGGAGTTGTTGAAGGAGCTGTTGTTGAGACTGGGCAGGGAGGCCTTATGCATCAGGTCCGGACCGAGCAGCTCGGTAGGACCGCTCCGGTTCGGTCCGCTAGGCCCGTTGGTAGCCTGGGCGGCGGGTGGTGGGTCGTGCCCGACCGTGGAACTCTGCTCCTGGGCACCGCTGGCTGGGAGCGGCCCTACACTGGACTGAGGATTGGTGGTGACCTGAGAAGGAGTGATACGATGAAGAGGGGGGGTTAGAACGACAAATGTAACTTTGTCGTTCTAACTGTAACTTTTTTTGTAAAAAGTTACAGTTAGGCTATAAATGAATGAAGTACCTGGAATCGTCCGATGGTGGTGCAGGGCAGGGGTGAGGCGCAGGGGGAGGTGAAGGGAGACGGATGGAGAGACCCTCCCGGGGTTCGATGGGCGATCGGTGAGGGGAGCCCATCCACGACATCTCCCCTCCTCTCGTCTCCCCTTCTCAGGGGAGTCGAGGAGGCCTTGTGCAGGGTGTTCTCCGGGCTGGAGAAGGTGGAGGAGGAGGAGGACGAAGAGGAGGAGGAGGATGAGGAGGACAAGGAGGTGGTGGAGGAGGATTCTGTGCAGGTGGAGCGACTGATGGGAGGCACGTCGGTAGCCAAGGAGACCTAAGAAGGGAAGAGCAAGGGAGAGACAGAGATGATGGTGGGGAGTGGTGATTGGTTAAGGTTAGGGTGAAATATCAGGGTAAGCCAATCAGAGGCAGAGTAGGGGGGGACTTGGCGCAAATGCGGTGGAGAAAAAAATAATACTGTGAAATCATGTGGTCAACGACTAGTGGACGTCTCCCGGTAGGCGTCGACTTGTGGTAGTGACGTCGACACGTCGATAAGTTGACTTTTCTGTGCAAGCCCTAGTGTGAAGAGCGCTTTATTACCTGGAACCGCCCCAGTTTGATCGCAGCAGGAGGGACAGAGGTGGTCTCTTGCTCCACCTCCTCAGAGGGGAAGGGAACTGGAACGAGAGAGAGAAAGAGAGAGAGAGAGAGACAGCCAGACAGATAGATAGACAGAGAGAGAGAGAGAGACAGAGAGACAGAGAGGAACAGAGAGAGGGAGAGACAGCCAGACAGATAGATAGACAGAGAGACAGAGAGAGAGACAGAGAGAGGAACAGAGAGAGGGAGAGACAGCCAGACAGATAGATAGACAGAGAGAGAGCGGGGGGGGGGGGCAGAGTGACAGAGAGACAGAGAGATATGGATAGTTAATTAAAAAAAAGACTGGCAGGCAAGTAGACATTTTAGCCAACCAACAGATTATGAAAGTGAATAAATAGATGACATCATACCTGGTTGTCCTCCCGAAGGCACGAGAGGGGCCTGAGGATGGGAGACACATGAACATTACATTACATTAACATTATACTAGTATAAACAACCCCAGATGGGTGTCCCACGCCAAGCATCATCATAACTGTGAGTGTGTGTGTGTGTGTGTGTGTGTGTGTGTTTTAACCTGTGTGTGCGTGCTGACAGTCTCTGGGCTCAGGGCTCGCCTCAGCTGGGCATCCAGGTCCTCAAGAGGCTGCTGGGACTACAGACGAGAAGAGGAGGCAGTTAGCACGCGCACACACATGCACACACACACACACACACACACGCATGCACACACACACAGGGTAGCGTGGCAGTTAAGAGCCCCAGGTCATGTCCTGCGCCCTTGCATGTTTCTGTGATAAATGGGGGGGCTCTATTTTTAGAAAGCCGCATTCTTATCCAAAACAAAGGCTGTCGGGACGTTTAAACCGGTTTAAGATTAAACGGCAGTAATGTCGTCCGTCGAGCATCCTGTCCCTGATGTCTGTCTGTCTGTCTGTAGGTTTGTCGGTCTGTCTGTCTGTCCATCCTGCCTGACAGAATGTCTCGGTGCTCTATCATCTCATCCCTATCTGACTATCTGTCACTTTTGTCTCCATGTTCCCTTTGTCCAGATAAGGGTACACTGTGTTTGCTGCTCTTGTGATGATGTTTCATTTGGCTTTCGTCCAATCACAGTGGTCCGACTGGTTGACCTTGTGGTTGTTGTTATAATTGTCATGTCAATGTCAAAAGAGTATGCTGAAGAAAGAAGACGAAAAAGAAGCGAAGCTGTCTCCTTTGACCAAGCTCAGAAGAAATTGGATGCAATGAAGTGTGTGTTTTTGTAGCAGATTGTGTAATTATTATGATAGAACCAGCTTGTGTGAGCGGCTTCTCACACTTGTGATACAAATTCAGCAGCTCATAGCTTGAATTGTCCACGGGGGGGAAATTAAATTTCCAGTCTAGCTTTGATTGCATTGCATGGAGAGCAGAACGTGAAGAGAGTTCTGCTTTGCTGTGCAGTGTTCGTTCAACACCGGTCCTTGACACGGTATCCACTGAAGCTATGATGCTAGCTAGACACAGTGGAACGGGACGGCACCGCTGGCATGCTGCCGCGTATCGTCCGTCTGGTTAAGCGCGGACAGGCCAACGGCATGCCGCTCACGCACCCAAACACGCCCGCTGAGTGAACGACATTTGCTTTCATAGTACTTTGCAGGATTACATCAGGATAATCCTGTTTTACATGAGCAAAAGACAACACTCTGCATCTATCGCTGTGGTTGGTCCACCGCGGTTCTTCTCACTCATCCAGACACACTGCTGTTGCTGCATCAAAACCAAGGTCAATTCAAGCACTAAGGTTGAGTACGGGGCGAACGAGCGCGTTACAAAGCACGACGGAAGTGCTGTTGGAGAGAAAAGGAGCAACACCTGTGTTAGACAGTGTCCAAGGTAGGATGTCTGCAGCTCTGCAGGGGGAATGCCAGCCTAAACTCAGAGATATGAACCCAGGGCAGGGAGTGGAAAGGAAAAGGGAAAACAAGGAGAATCTGGATTAGACAGGAAATGGAAAGGAGGATAAAGGCGCTGAGCTGTAAAAGTGAATTATTAAACATTGGTCACTTTTGGTGGAAAGCTATAGAAAAGCTGCAACACAGCGTGAGCTTTATGTCTATGTCTTCCTATGACTGATAGGATGACGGCCATAGTCGTAAGCAGCGGCTATAGAAGAAGTCAACGTCTGGTTGGTGCTGGCTATCGCTCCCCCCACAGTTAGTGGGGAGTTGTTCAGAGTTTTCATGAGGAAGTATCCACAGAACCATTTGCCATTACTGTGTCCCACACAATTATTGCCACAAAATGGTCACGCACTCAAGTCCAGCTCAGCCCTACCATTAAAATAACATCGATACAGGAGCAAACAGCGGGTTTCATTCAGAAATACAGTAGGGTGCAGTTTGAGGTTTTTGTGGATTAGTAAAAATGTTAGTGAAAATGGCTCTCAGCACTAACCCATTTAAACTACTACTACACTCCTACAAACATGTGTTTAAATCACTTTATGAATGACAACATACATTATGGAGGTTTTTTTTTAACCAGCCTATGTTGACACATGATTGATTTTAACCGACAAACAAGACTACCACTCCCAACTGATTGTGTGATCACTGTGTTTTGTGGTCAGACAGAACTAGTCGCTCACCGATACTCTGGACAGAGGGGTTTTGGATGGAGTGGTCGGGCCGTAGGATGCAGCAGGCATATCTGTGAAAAGTAGAAATTATTTGAATGCGTACGAGGAATGCTTCAATAAAACAAAAGGCCACTGGTCTGTACATACTGGTCTGCACAGGGGCAGAGGTGGGAGTTCCAGGGCCCTGCACTGGGGTCACTGGCCCCCCGGTGCCCAACGACAGGGTGGAGGGGGGCACCGGCGGGTTGGCCGGCTGGCCGGAGCTAGATGCGGCGACGGAGGTCGTAGAGGTAGAGGAGGGACCCGTGGGCGTCGCCGTGCCCGCTACGGGAGTGCCGGTGGCCGCGTCGCATGCCGGAAGCTCCCCCTGGGCCGCCGGCGCCGCTCCACCCAGGTCCATGAAGAGAGAGCGCAGCTTCTTATCCAGTGCGTGGATGTCATCCACCTTGCCCTGGGACTCCACGCTCGCCTCACACCTGATGAAGATATGAAGATGGTGAGAAGAACAAGCATATTGTTTATAGAGCATTTATAGAGGATGATGTAATGAGTAGACACACACCTTGCATCACACGACTCCCCACAGTAGGTGTGGGTCTGCCCGGGCAGAGCAGCAGTCTGGGGCTGAGAGTGGACCAGCGTGGACTGGACCCCCGGAGCGGCGCCGGAGGTCACTGCCTGGAGCCCCGCCGAGGTCAGAGATGAAGACGACGGGGAGCAGGAGGCGGAGGAGGAGGAGTGCGGCGACTGGGAGGAGGTGGATGGAACGAGCTGGGGGCCCGGGGCGGCCGTGGTGGTCGCCGCCGAGGCGGACGGAGATG
>OMKN01013266.1:0-14356 GCA_900302345.1 Melanonus zugmayeri | reverse complement strand
CACAGCCACCATCTTAGCACCTAAAATGGTGGCTACAGGGGCCTCTCCCCGACGACAGGACTCAGGGCGATGTTGGAACCGGTTTATTGTACAGATGAAGGTTGAAATGAATGAGCAGATGGTATAATGTCCGGACAGGGCTCAGCCTCGAGTGTCTGTAAGGGTGGCTGGTTTAAGCCTGTGGGCCTGATTACAGATTGGCCCACAGGTGTGCAGCCTCACCCAGCCCCCGAGTCTAATGAGTCTGACTCGGCCAGGTGAGGCTGCTTAAACCAGCCACCCACACTCTCACAATATACCTGTAGTTATTATTGCTATTCATGTATATGTGCTGTAGCCTACAATGGATAAATGTAGTACACTCGGAGTTGATGGCATATAATCAAAAACCAGAGAAAGTAGGTAAAATGCTACATTTGCATATGCATATATATTAATATTACATATGGTGCTAGATGTGGTCTTCAAAATCCTCACGATGTGGAGTAGACCTACAAGGAGTTTGCTAGGTGTTGTAGATGGCAGCAACCAACTCTACTGCTCAAATAACTGAAATTAATGATTTCATAAGACTGTGTGTGTGTGTGTGGCTTTATCAGTTGTAATTGTAATATAGGCCTAGGAGTGTCTTCTAATGGCCGAGTTTCCATTCACTGCTGTAGAGCCCCACCTGCCCTACAGCATGCTGATGATGTGATTCCCAACAATGTCTTGTGTGAAAATGTATGGCCTCATTATGGTAGGCCAAATGCAATGGAAAGTGAGTGGGAAAGAGAGCAAAGCATGCAAAGACCACAGAGATTTTTGTTAATGACGGTGTCTGTATGTGTGTGTGTGTGTGTGTGCGCGTGCGTGCATGTGTGTGTGTGCATGTTTCTGTTATTACTTTTAATAAACCTTGCCTTTGGGTCAGTCACTCAATTTATTCTCTTGAGCTTTGTTCCCTCCCAGCCTATCTGTATTGTGTTGTATTGATACAGTGGTCCATAGAAGTTATCGCAAACTAAGACTGTTTAGTTTTGCAATCTCAAAATCAATGTATAGTCTGATGTAACCGGTTACAGCTTGAAGTGGCGTTGAGGTCTTAAAATATATTGAAAAGTTCTTAAAAAAGGTCTTAAAAGGTGTTGAATTTAACTTCAGGATTCCTGCATATACCCTGTGTAGTGTACTATCTGGAATATGCTAAGTAGCTGGCTAATGTAGCAGGAGGAACTGAGGAATGCTACCGCTAGCAATGCTAGCATGTTACTTCTTGATATGTTCCTGCACTCAGCAAGTCACTTTCTATATACTGCTTACCTTTTTATGTGTACAGATGCTGTGAGTCATGTATTTGTCAAATTAATGATGAAGCAGATGGAATGAAATTGGAATGAAATTGAATGAATAATTACTTATTTCATTTTCCCTGTCAATGTTGTAGGTGATGTGATCGTCAAACAGTTCGAGAGCTTTCTCTTTCTCTCTGTTGAGGGTAGAGATGAGCGTTTCCTCTCCTTTCAGCCACTGGAGCAGTGGCTTGATGTGTTGTTGTTGAGTCCTACCCTGAGCGGTTAAGGTTATGTCAGAGCCTTCTACTTCTGTCCCATGGACAAGCCACCGTAGAGAGAGGATTCTCTATCAACAAGGAGGTTGAAACCTGCAACCTCCTTGAAGAAATGGTGGAGGCTCAAAGGTTGATCATCTGATAGATGTGTTTGACATCCTGCAAAAATACACAGATCAACTAGCAGAGCAGGCAGGGGGAAAATCTGGATCGTTAATGGCCCAACTGATCACGAAGTCCAACACTCTACTGCTCAAATAACTGAAATTAATGATTTCATAAGACTGTGTGTGTGTGTGTGTGTGTGTATGGCTTTATCAGTTGTAATTGTAATATAGGCCTAGGAGTGTCTTCTAATGGCCGAGTTTCCATTCACTGCTGTAGAGCCAAACCTGCCCTACAGCATGCTGATGATGTGATGTGATTCCCAACAATGTCTTGTGTGAAAATGTATGGCCTCATTTGTTAGGCCAAATGCAATCTCAATTTATTCTCTTGAGCTTTGTTCCCTCCCAGCCTATCTGTATTGTGTTGCATTGATACAGTGGTCCATAGAAGTTATCGCAAACTAAGGTAAAGGTGTGTGGCTGATGGCGTTGTGGTCTTAAAATATATTGAAAAGATCTTAAAAAAGGTCTTAAAAGGTATTGAATTTAACTTCAGGATTCCTGCGTATACCCTGAACCAGGATAAGTGTACTATCCGGAGAATGCTAAGTAGCTGGCTGACGTAGCAGGAGGAACTGAGCAATGCTACTGTTAGCACTGCTAGCATGGTACTTCTTCACAAACCATGATCTATAGCTTTATAATGTGTCAAAACAAACAAATAAAAGGTATCATATACATTGTAGAACCTGTAAGAACTCATACCCAAACCCAAAAATCCAGCCGGTTGAGAGGAAAATTGTTGCCTAACAGAATGGAGGTGTTTTAGTTAGTTATATGAACTTTAAATTATGTTTTATATCGCATTTGTGGGACAATTAATTACTCAGGTGGGATTTAGGCTATTTAGGTTGTTCTGATTAGTTGAGGGTTTACATTTGTCACATTTGTCACTGGGTTGCCACAATATCACAAACTATCTCTTCGCTTTACATTTTGGGAAATGTTGGGGCTACACCATGAGTGCACTCTACTGAAACACGAAATAATAGAATAAATGCCTGAGAGTGTCAATTCTATTCACATTTAGACGTTTATCAGTAACCATCATAGAGTAGTACCTGGTAACAAAAGCATATTGTTTCACAAAAGGGCTATGTTTCTTGGACAGAGATTATTTGTATTCCATTAGATGTTTGTGGTGTCATCTAAAACCCAATTTGAGCACTATTGGTCAGAAGTGATGACAGCATGTCTCCTTGGGCCAATCTGAATTCTAGTGCCTGCACTGACATGTGTGTTCCACTTTTGCTACCCTACTCCCTTATAGCCACTCCCATTGTCTATATTTATTTTGTTGTACAACCAACTGTTCAGCAAAGGCATGCCTTTTATGTAGAGCTGAGAGCTGTACAGAGAGCAAAAGAGCGTTTAGGCTAATTGCTAACTGCAAGATTGGAAGAACACAAAAGATAGGACAAAAATCATTTGGCTGGGGGGTGATAAGACACCTAGATATTTATTAAAACAAGGAAAGGTTTTTAGTTCTACTTTTGATTCTACTACTACATTGATCCTAGTTATATTTCAATGGCTGATTGTACCAATCCTCCAATGTCATCCTACATTATGGATGAGGAAACTCTCAAGAGAAAGCAGAAGGAAAAGCTAAAGAAGTTGATGGCCACAGGAGGCAACCCTCGCCCTTTACGCTCCCTTTTCTTCCTGACACTCAAGAATCCTTTCCGTAAGGCCTGCATTCACATTGTGGAGTGGAAGTATCCTTCAAGGTTCTTGTGGTACTTTCAGACTTAACTTTTAGATTATTATATTACAAATACCATATTAATTATTGCTCTTTGGTAGCTTTGTATGTCTACATAGATTTACATACAGTATGCAATATAATTAATGGGAAACACAGAAAGGAACATTTAGAAATGTTTAACATTTGAATATAAAGGAATCTTGTTTAGATTAACATAATCCCTCTAAGAATAATTATAATATAAATCTATAATGTTACACATTTAAACCTTATTTATTTGCCAGTCCATTCAATTGTTTGTTTAACTACAAGACAATATACGGATGTCATAGGATGTACAAGTTCTAGTTCCCAATGTGAATAATTAAGCATTAGGTCATTAAATAATTACTTGCATACTTCCAACCAATAGATCTGCCTATCCCTATGTAATCCATATACATTTGTCAACTTTATTAATACGATGGGAACACTTAAAATAAAGTGATGATTCATACAGGTGTCATAGTTTAATGACAGAGGGCTTTATGCACTAACTATTTATCTATTTATCTTCTTATAATGCTATGGCTTTTCCAGCCAAAATAGGCCTACTTCAGGTTCTGCCTTTGATTAATTTGAATCAATCAACTAAACTGTAATTACTGGCTAATGTCTGTTTCCTGATGGTTCTAGGCTGCCTAAAATTAGAATGGATATTATTTATTGTAGGCTTATTACAGGCTTATTAACTAGCTGTTACAGTCATGATGCTACGTGGGCTTCCAATACATTCCCCCCAGACCTTTTGAAATCATCATCTTACTCGCCATCTTTGCCAATTGTGTGGCTCTAGCTGTGTACTTGCCAATGCCAGAGGAGGACAGCAACAATACCAATAGCAACTTGGTAGGTCTCTGTGTTTATGTGCATGCCTGAGATTTATGTAAATGAACTTGGCCTTTAATGATCATATGATTTTGTCAAAAGCAACAGCTTACATATCAGTTTCTTTTGTGTCAGCAGTAGTTATACCACACCAGGAAAACAACCAATCAACTCACAAACTCACAAAACAATGAACATCAATGTACAAAGTTTGACTAAAATAAAAAGGTAGTGATACATTTGTGATAAATAACTTGAGTCACTTGTAACCATGTAACCATTTTAACCATGCTGCTTAAGCAAAGTTCCACTCAGAACTATGATGTTACCTTTTGTAAATGTCTGTCAGCCTATAGTGTGTTTTATTGTTAGATATATGAGCTTGTAGGCAAGTGGTCACTTCGGTTCTGGCGCATTGCAAAGTCGAAAGGCGATCTCAGCTGTCACTTGGCAGTGACGGAGACTCGGACAGGTGGCAAACAACAGCTGCGGTCCACCAGAGAAGGCAGTGACACTTTTTTTTAGGTAATAAAAAAAGTAAAGGCGCAATTTTAGAGATTCCTGTAAATCGCTTTTCCACTATCGAGCCGTGCCGTACCGGAATCCGTGCACATCCGTGCTTTTCGTGTTTCCACTGCCACCCGACCCGTACCGGGCCGCAGTACCCGTGCCGATTTTAGCTACCCTTTGCGACCAAGAACCAAGGGGTCCGACCCGTGCCATTATGCGCAAATGAGTAGACGCTGATTGGTCACAAATACGTCATCCCATGAGAGAGAGAGCGTTCGGCTGCTTTGGAAACCGCAGGCTGCAAATTGTTATGTCCGCTCTAGGGGCTGTTAATATGTCACTTTATTAAGTTTTAATATTTTTTCAGGCGAGAAAGTAAACGCATGTCTCCGCAGCATTTTGACGCTACTCCGCTTAATAATAATATTAAGTAACTCCTCCTACTTTCCCAGCCCTCTTCACGGGTCTGTCGTGTAATGGAAACGCGTACCTAGCGGCCCGGTACAGGTCGGATAGCTATGCGTGCCGTACCGTACCATACCGGGCCACTAGTGGAAAAGCGACATTAGAGATCTGAAAAGGATAGCCTCAATTGTGGTTACACCGAGATAGGGTGCCCACCTCTTCCAGCCTTCTTGCCTCATATGGTTGTTGTCAGTGTTGTTTCAGTGTTGGATTTGGAAGAAAGAACAAAGAGCACAAATGTATATTTTAGATTAGGTCCTAAATAAAGCCACATCCATTGGTGTGTTCTACAACACAATAAACAGCTGGCAAAAATATGGAGGAAATTAGCAGTATGACAATTGCAACTGTGGCCACCCATACTACACACTCACAATATTTTAAGAAGAAATTTGAATAAAAGTGTCCACCCCACAAATATTATTATGATGATTATGATTGATAATGACCTACCCACAGGTGATGTAAATAAAGTTTACATATTGTTGTAACAGAATAAAGACAAAGTAGCAATATTTTATGGCCTAATAAATCATTTGAATATCCAAAAATGTGATTTAATTGAAATTAAGCCATTGTTATGTTGACGATGACCCTTGGGGAAGATACGACTAATAAAGGGGCCCTGCTTGAGCACAGCTTCCTTAACATCAGACCTCCAATACGACTAAGCAGTAGGCCTACTGCATCAGTATTTACATTAACATACTTCTAAATACTAAAGTAAACTTTTCAGATGTCTCACATTTTTTATAGGGTTAACCATATAGTCACTTCTAAAATTATGACATTTAAATGTGTTGATAATACATCATCCACCCCTATCATACATTGTTTTCATACAGTGGTTTATTCCTTACATAATAAACACTTAAAGGTCACTGCCACCAAAATCCACTTGAACATTTTTACATTCTGAGTACCATCAGAAAACATGACAATTGTGTTTTCAGCTGTCTACCCTGTTTTTGGACAGTATGGCTGTGTCCCGAACGGCTAAAATGCTGCCTATTCAGGCAGCCTTCGGAGGCAGGGAGGCATCAAATCATGTCTCAATCGAATATTTACAAAAGATGCTGCCTGCTGAGGTGCCTCCGACTATTTTGATTTGATTTGACTAGGTAGGACTAGGTGTTATGTCTGGTTATGTTATGTGTTATGCCTAGTTCTGTCTTGTCTAGTTAAGCACTAGCAGTTATATGTTACTGTGCTTTTAAGTTGAGTTGCACGTAGGTCTACCTGAAGGGGGAGTTACAACAACATAAAGAGGTGTCGTGGCTTGTCGTGACTTGAACGTTAAGTAAAAGGTTTACCAAACAAAGCTCCCGGTGTGGTCATTGTCTAAACATAATATTTGGCGAACGAGGATGGCTGACTTCGTTTTACCGCTGCCGCCACCTTTCCTACCTATTCCCGGTGACCCAGCTGTTCCCTGGGATCGATGGCTAAAGTCATTTGAGAACTATTTATTGGCTTTGGGTCATTCGGATTTAGGGGACGCTAGAAAGCGTGTGCTGCTGTGGCACTGCCTCGGTCAGGAGGGGCAACAGATTTTTGCTACACTCACAGTGTCGGACGACGCGTATACTACGGCTACCGCCACCCTAAAGTCTCATTTCAGCTCCGGCAGGAGCTGGCGGATGCACCGTTTTGAGTTTCGCCAGAGAGCCCAGAAGCCTGGTGAGACGATTGCCAAGTTTGTATCTGCTTTACGTGAGCTGGCTAAGCATTGTGACTTCGGGGGTTTGGAGGACGGACTTATAGTTGATCAGCTGATAAAGAGAACATCCTGTACCCAGTTGAGGGAGAGGCTGTTTCTAGAACCGGACTCCATGACATTAGCTGATGCTGTAGTGATTGGGAAACAGTTGGAAACGGTGCTAATGGAGGCACGCAAGTTCTTCCGCGTGGTTGTGACGTCATACTCACCAGGAGTTCAGAACGTGGCACAGGAGACGGCTGGGGCTGCTGACATGGACAGTGACAGCTTTGAGGTGCAAAGAGTGACAGACAAGGTGTCTAGGGAGAGTGGGCCCAAGCGTTGTGATAACTGTGGCTCCTCTAGGCATGTAACCAGGGACCAACATGCCCTGCCCTGGGTAAGCGCTGCCATAACTGTAACAAGTTGAACCATTTTGCACGCTGGTGTCACTCGCCTCTTGTGCATTTACATACTGCTGCTGTTCCTATCAATACAGTACAGAGCCAGCAGGCCTCATTCGGTCATTGCACATGCCTTGTGGGCAGAGCCTCCATACCGCTCCTGGTTGACATGGGGACAAATGTGTCGCTCCTGAATAAATCAACATGACCGGTTCTTCAATCACGTGCCACTAGCAGTGGCAGGAAACTCCCTGTCGGGCTACGGCCATGCCCCTATCTCCACTTTGGGAGTAGCCTGCCTTTCTGTGGAGTGTAAACACCGATGGGTCCCTGATACTGAGTTCTATGTTACCCAGAATGGGACTAACATTATGGGTCTAGACTTGTTCCATGCCCTGGACGCATGCCTTGGATGCTGCGGGCCTGCATGTCCTGCAGGTTGCCACGTCCTGGCCTGACCGTTACCCAAAACTGTTTGAAGGGCTGGGCTGTATGTCTGGATTTGTGCACCAGCCTACTGCCGACCCGTCAGTCCGCCCTGTTATCCAGCCACTACGGCGCATCCCCCTGGCCCTCCGTGACGTGGTGGAAGAGGAGCTTCATCGCCTAGTGAAGAAGGACATCATTGAGCCAGTCAACGCCTCACCCTGGGCGTCCAACCTGGTGATAGCCAAGAAAAGTTTATTTACCACATTTGGCGAAATGACTACACTACCCATATGATTGCAAACTGGAGCAAAACACTACGGCATTATTTGGTTTTTAATTCAGTCAGCACTGAAATCACGGCTGTGACAGCAGAGAGCAGGAGTAATTTATTTACCAGCTACAGTCTAGTGATGAGTATGTTGTAGTTCCTTTAGTCATATTTTTATTTCTTGGACATCTGACAGACCAATTTTAGAAATTATAAAAAAATATGACGAACCATAGCTTGTGTTGTTTGAATGTCTAGTTGCCCAAATAGAGGATTAAATATAATGTTGGTCCATAGGCACCATAGAATTTTTGAGCAGCTGGTGCCAGGAAAGGTGGCACCAGCAACCATCAAAGTGGGCGGGACTATCCAGCTTTATATTAATCAGTAAGGTTTTCAAAGCCTGATTAAAAGGTAATCAAACGAAACAAGATTGTAAAAAAACTGATTGTAAAAACAACACAAAAACAAAAGAGACTTTTGGTGAAATATTTGTTTTTATCATGTCTAGCATTAGCATCACAGTTAGCGTTGGCATCGCAGATAGAGTTCTTTTAATCAATTGATGCTACCTCAATTACATTTAGACTAGGCTACATGACGAACAACATGTTATGTTTGTTCTTCTAATATATAACAAACCAGACGTGAGTTACCTGGCGATTTATTTTCAGTCAGTTACACTGCTAAAGCTGACACACCCACCCAGCATTTCATTTTGCCTGCCTAACATTTTCAGATGAGAGAAAACGTGGATATTATTCAATCTACAGGGTTTATATTGTGCACTGATGCTTATGGAGATGCATTGACTAGTATTTTAGTAAATAAAGCATGAAATATAACCACTGGTAAGGACCTTTAAAATAAAAGATTTAACTTATGTTTAAATGTTAGAAGCACTAATTGCCCAACACGTGAACTGCTTGCAAATACATAAAACATTTATATATTATTGTCCAAGGCAAAATGTCCATTCTTATCTTTCCTGTGGTTTTCTGGAGTCTGAGGTTAGTAGAACTTGACTTGCAGTGGAGCTAACCTGTTTTTCTGAATTTGCTCCCATAACTCCACCAACTCCTGCCATATGTTTTAAATGTTTGTTTTCATCAAATAGAACCTTGCTACAAGCTGTAGGACATCATGTCATGGTGACACTCACCATATAAGAGTGCAAGACATGGCTTAGCATTGTGGATGTGTCCATTGTGGACCACTAGTTGCCAAAACACCTGTCTGTTGTTTTCTGTCAGCTCACAACAGATCAATCCTGTCCTTGACCTCAAAGAAATTAACTTTGGAATGTTTGCCATTGTGACACCAAGACTGTGCATGCATAACCTACAACACTTACAACACCTACAAATGAAATAGGCCTATGGACAGCTGAAGTTAGGACATCTAAATATATTATCTTCTGTCCCACAACTACATGGAACACCTGTTCCTGCTCCCAAAATTGAATGAACTGAAATCTAGACTGCATAAGCAAACTTGTAGCCTACATCCATGGTAGCAACCGTTCACCAAAGCTCAACACCTATCCGCAGCAATTTTAGTTTGATGTTCAATATAGGCCTACATCCATTTCTCAATAGCTTGTTAAAAAAACTGATGGGCTTATTTCAGAATAGTCATGTTTTGAAGATGGAACATTTACAATTCGGCCTTGAATATCCAATGGCGAGTATGTAGGGAGCGTCTGCAAGTGCTCTCTATAGTGGAGTATGTAGGGACTAGGGTCGGCAAGTGCAAGCAGCAGAATTTCAAACTGCAAGAACCTTTTAATTACTAAAGGGAAAATAAAACAATTTCTGAGAAACTTCTTGAAAATGTAACAGCCATGTAAAGTAAAACAATCTATAGGAAATCAAAAAGACGTAATTCTGACGTAATTCTGACGTAATTCTGACGTAATTCTGTTTTTTGTATTTCTGTCCTACAGGAAAGCCTGGAATACATTTTCCTCATAATCTTCTCAGTAGAATGCTTCCTGAAGATAGTGGCATATGGCTTCCTCTTTCATGCAGATGCATACTTAAGAAATTGCTGGAATATATTAGACTTTGTTTGTGTGTCTGTTGGGTAAGTTTAAATCTAATGGAGTTGGCAAAAACTAAAACTCAACATGCAATTTCATGTACTCATTTAAGGATTTAAGGATATTAAAATCAAATTTACAGTGGTACTGTAAATAAGAAATGTATTATATTTCATCAGTACGCAATTGAGCAATCTTGAAAAAGATCACAGCAGACTTTTCCATAGCCTTATTTAAAAAAAATATATATATCTCCATCTTCCAATGATTAAATACTAATTTTCCATAAATAAGGTAGTTCACTCATACAGTGTGTATAGGAATGGTATTAACATTCTGTACTTCTCTTTTATCTGCCAAGGTTGTTTACAGTGGCAATGGATGCTATCAATCACTTAAGTGGAGTGGAGGCTCCAGTGGGAGAGAAAGGTGGTGGGTTTGACATGAAAGCACTGAGAGCGTTCAGAGTCCTGCGACCACTGAGACTGGTCTCTGGAGTCCCAAGTAAGAAGGCTGATAGATCTTTGAAGATGTTTTAATCTTTACCAACATTATTATTAGATCTAGTACTATTGTTGAAATCCAATACAGATATTTTCCTCCAGGCCTGCAGGTGGTGATGAACTCCATTTTGAAGTCCATGCTGCCTCTGTTCCACATCACACTGCTTGTCTTCTTCATGGTCACCATCTACTCAATCATGGGCCTGGAACTCTTTAAGTGCAAGATGCACAAGACCTGCTACTTCATAGGCACAAGTATGCAGTAAACAGCATTGTAACATGTACATATGAATCCACAAACTCTGCACCACCTCAAACGTCCACTGAATGCATAGTAGTATAGTATATCATATAATAAATTAGCATGAAAACTAATGACCATACTGAATTCCTTTCACTTGTCCATTCAGATATTATTGCAACGGTGGAGAATGAGAAGGCTTCTCCATGTGCACAGGCAGGAAATGGACGACGATGTACCATCAATGGTACAGAATGTCGAGCTGGCTGGCCTGGCCCCAACGATGGCATCACCCACTTCGACAACCTTGGCTTTTCTATGCTAACCGTCTACCAGTGTATTACAACACAGGGTTGGACTGATGTCCTCTACTGGGTAAGATTTTATTTTGTTATTGGCTGTGTCTCAATTGTGAGGACGCTTCCTAAATAGGTGGCAAATATAGGTAATATGGCAGCATAGGACTGTCCCAATCCAGTAGGAGCATAGGAAACATCCTAACTAACTGGTTGGCGTAGGATTATACCATAAGGCCGTGTAGTACAAGGTCTGATGTAAGTTGTCCACTTCATCTTTTAAATAAACTAATGTAAGGCATAATTATATGATTTTGTCAATCTAACATCAAGTTTATTTGACCACTGTCATGTTTCTTTCACTGAGTTATTTTATTTGTTGTAGAAAAGATAGTAGTAGGTCGACAAACAGCAACTTTGACATCACTAGCCCAATGTGACACATGATGCTACCTGATTAGGCTGTCTCACTTCATGAAGCACTTCTGGGCCTGAAGTTAGTCAGCAAATTCACCAGCCACACAAGCTTCTTACCAGCAAATAAATCATTATTTAAATAATAAATAGGAAATTGACGGTGAGGGTTCCAGATTCTAGCCTAAACATGTTCTAATCAACACTCATTCATTGAAAAACCTACGGTAGCAGGCAAATGAGTGATTATGAGTGTATGTAGAAGCCACAATGGTAAAAGCTCTCCCTTCTAATAATAACACATTGGTTATTTGTTTCATAAACATAAATAAACTGGCCAAAACCAGGTCCTGCGTTACTACTAAAATAGGTTTCAAGCCTCCGCTAAAAAAAACAGAACATGCCATGCAGCCGTGCCGGGAAGGCTCTGCGCTAGCCTGTGTGAACAGCTGCATTGTTCAACATCAGCGCCAAAAATAGAAAAGTACACAACACAGGAGTAAAATGACAGGCAAGATGTGTTCGTCTGTCTATGCAACAGTTAAAACCTGCAGTGCTGAAGGCCTATTAATTAGTGCCAGAGGCTTCCAGGTCTTTTTGTGTGAGTGATCATATGTAGTTTGTTCATGTTATTGTTCTACCTCTGCCTCAGATTACTATAGAGACACACATACACTGTACTACTGTACTGTAGTGAATAAACAAACTAACAGTATGTAACAGGATGTCTATTAAAAGGTGCTGTAGGTAAGATTTAAGAGCTATAATTTAAGTGTAATTTGTTAGAAATGCCATTTCCATAAGTGGGAATATAAACAGAAGTTAGAGGAGAAGCTACAGGCTAATTACATTCATAATCTTAATTCATATTTGTTTCGACCAATCATGTTGCTGGAGGTGGGGATCTGTAAGCACATAATTGGCTAACAGCGAACACAAACTTGGCCAGCACTAGTCAACTTTTCCCGGTGGGAAGACAAGCTAAATAAATAGAAAAATGTCTGTAAATGTTTCAAATCAACACTGTTTAGACCGGCCACTGTAGAAATACACCGTTTTTTGTTTCCAGCCCAGGCTCTGTGTCATCTCCCCACAGAAGTTCTGCTATAGCATAGTAGGACTGCTTAATCTGAGATTATGGTTCCACCAGTGGGGACTTTCTGGAGGGCATAGTATCTTGTAACGAGGCTAACCAGTTCTTTGCTAGATTTAGAAATGATTAATTAATTAATTAATGTTGGTTCGCCATCAGCTAAGAAACAAACAAAGTGCCAGGTCTTGTTGGTGTCCACACATTGTGAAAACCTGCACTGACCAGTTATGTGATGTATTTCATTTTATTTTTTGCCCTGTCTATAAAATCCCCATATGTGGAAAACATCCTGCATTGTACCTGGGCCTAAGAAAAAGCGTGTCAATGAGCGTAATGATCTCAGACCTTTAGCCCTGACATCCTAGATAATTCCAATCTTTTGAGGGGCTCATCCTAGAGCCACTTAGTCTGCAGGTTCACCCATTTCAGGACCACCTGCAATTCACATGAAAAAGGTTGGTCTTGAAGATGCATTGCTTTACATGCTACACAGTATTTATAGTCACTTGGCGTTAACTGACTCACTTGGAGTTAATGGCCTCAAAACTGATTCATTTGAATCTTCCACCATATTTCCACCATCGCTTGGGTGACGGATTACCTTATCCCCAGGCCTCAGTATGTCAAAGTGAATGGAAAGGCCTCCAACATCATCCTTACAAAAATGTCCTACCACTTTTATTTACTTTATACACAGCTGACATAGCCACAGTCAGGTGTCTTGTCATCTCAAAAAGGTTTTGATGACTGCCATTGTAGGCATTCTGAGAGGGAACAACCAGTCTTATAGGGATGAGGTTGACAGCTTTTTTAACTGGTGTGAGAATGGCAGGCAGGTGTGCAGGCAAGACAGGTGAAGGAGATGAGCCATAATGCGGGGAACAGGAAGATGACCATGTATGGTCATCGGAAGCAGGAAGAAACTAAGACCCAGCGGTGACCGTGACATCGGACAGGCTAACATTTGATTGGGAACCCTGAATTGGACATTTATGTTTAATCAGATTTATTTTTTGTTATTGCCATGTTGATTATAACTATTACAAAAATAGGTGCACAAACTGCACAAAATGTTGCAATGTACAAGCCCTACAGTGAAGTGAAGACACATTTTCTAATGTGTTGCTGTTGTCTCACTCACTAACCTAGTGTGGCAGACATGAATAAACATATCCACATATTACTTTGTGCTGCAGCCATCATCTCTTTAGTTTAGTTTTCTTCACAATGCATTGTGTTGATTCAAATTCCAGAACCACAATCCCCTCCTCTGAGTCCAGGTTTTCATGATCAGCAATGGCCTTTCTCTGTTGTTACAATGCTAATTGGCATTGTATTTCATATTGTTGAAAAGCCTGTTTATTTACCTTTACAATGATGTCCAACTTGTAAGGATCATGCATTTGTGTCGATGAGCAGCACAGCTGATTATTTGGGTAAAATTTAAACATTGGACTATTCCATGAACTTACTGCCCATGATCTTACTGTACTTCTGTGGAAATTATTCACGGCACGTTGTTGTTTACTTGAAAAATGAAGCGAAGCTACCCCAGTGGTGCTGAAAAAAGCGGGAGGAAGGCCAAAAGTTTATAGCAAAACTGTCAAAAGGTCCACCATAAATTGATGCAGAAAAGGCACAAATTGGTGTATAAAAATTCACCAGAATGCAGGAAATGTATTTGACGCTCAAAATGTCCCCC
>OMKN01013263.1:0-12175 GCA_900302345.1 Melanonus zugmayeri | reverse complement strand
ATCGGAGGCCTGTGCTGTAGGGCTCAAGGCCAGTTTATAAGCCCTCCTGTAGCACAATCTGGTCCTGTTTTCACAGCATTACCCCCAGTTTGACCCCCACTTTGTGCACCTCACTCAGAAAATGCATGGCTCCTTTACTGTGACTAGAGGACTCTTGGATATTATCCCTCCCGGGCCGAGCCACCCATCCAGTGCTAGGAGTTCAAAACAAACCAACCTTGCATCTTAAAATGTGTGTATATTTACCCATGGGAGATAAGGGTGTTTGCGCAAAGCTAGTTTACACACACGCACACGCGTGCACACACACAGGGGCAATGCGCGTGAACGTTGTGGAGGTGAAGCGAACCATTAACTATCAGCTGTCAGTGAACCAATGTGGTTTAGATCAGCCCACTTTCACAGGACCTCCACACAAATGTTTTGTAAAATGTCTGCCCCCCCCCACCCCAGTCCATCCGTCAGGGGTGTAGTAGCTATAGTAGCTACAGTAGACACTGAACAGGTCTGGGCTGTTTTCTTGAACAATGGTGTGAAAAGTATTTTTTGTTTTAAAAACGTTTGGCAGAGGTGATATTACGGTATGAAGGGTAAATGTTAGGGATTTCATTTAGGAGATTTGTGTGGGGAAAGCCAAGGGATCCATTCAAACACTAAATGTTCTGGTTACAGTTAGCTTGACAGGCAAAGCTAGCTGGCCACATGGTTTCATCACATAAAACATTCCCCTCTTTTTTTTCTTCCCGGTATTGACTTCAATTTAACCTACAACATAGAATCACTTTGGATAAACACAACCATCGGTCAACTGGTGTTGACAAAATAACAAAAGCCCATCAAACATATTATGTATGAATAAACACCACTATATATATAAATATATACACATATAATATCATGTCGTTTTATATTAAAAGGTAAGGTCAAGGTCATTCAAGACTCTACAGAACACAAATGTTTTTTGTCTATGTTCTTTTTCTTATTGTCTTATTGCAAATTAACTTAAAACGGACCATTGATGGAAAAGTAAAATGTGTCGACAACCTGCTCAAGTTAGACACAGTAACAGTTGTCCACAGTTTGAGGTAACTGTTGGGCCTAGCTGTCAGATACTCTGGAATTATACATCAGAGCTGACAACCTCAGATTGACCCAGACTGCTCTGAACAGACCCAAGGCCAAAAACTACGGTCATCGTCTTTTGAGATCTCCGGTCAATAAAACAAAAACTAATAAACACAGATGATAATGGAGTAAGACTGAGGGGTAGGGGTGTGTGCCACACGTTCCAGACAGGGCGATTTGAATGGACAGATGAAAACACTGGCCTATTACCACAGATGGTTTGTATTATGGAAATCATCACACACACACACACACACACACAAAAAAGGACCTTTCAAATCTCCCAGCAGAGTGGTGTGCATTGCTGTTTTTGGACAATTCTAACCCCCAAGAATGTCCGCTTAGTACAGAGAAACTCCTGGTGTACGGACCCCCTTCACCATACAGCCCCCCATCACCTCCACCACCAGCCCCAGGTGCCAACAGCACTCAGACTGTCAACGGGTGGAGAGGACATGGGATTTGGAGGAGGACAATGTGTTAAAATAAACAAGATCAGTGGGTGGATTCGGCAATATGATTAGGCTTTGGCAGAGTATCATATGGTGTGATGTACAGTGCAGCTAGCGCATAGACATGGCCTTTTAGGAAGTGGAAATTGTCATTGTGTGGGGTTGGTGTTATGAAAGTGCTACAAACCACTGGAAATAGTTTAGAGAAAGTGATGAGTTCACGTTGTGATTCACTGTTGCTAATGTCTGTTAAGCACACAAAAGTATAGTCGCCATGTTATCAATACAAATGAGAATGGAATTGCTGCTTTGTTGCCTCACCGTTCACTTTATAGTTTATATAATATATAACAGGTAACATATAAAATGGATGCTATCATGTAACATAACAATGTATAACATATTATGTTATACATTGTTATGTTACATGATAGCATCCATGTTCTTCTTACTTCCAAACACTCATATCATACCATACATGGTTGTGGGGACAGAACTGCAACCAAACAGATCATGCCCTGTTTCCAATTTCCTTGGCATTTGGATGAAAATAAGATTAGCCAATAAGTACACTTGTTAAATGCAATATGTAGGTGCTGCCATCTAGGGGTTTCTAGAGGAATTGAGGTTATTAATTTCTCTCTTTCGCTCATTAGCTCATCATTATTATACAATGATATAAGTCATATCACTGCATTGTAGAATAGAATATGTTTTGGTCCCATCTTTCTCTCTCTCCCCTTTCTTTCTCTTTCCATCTTGCTCTCTTTCTCCCTCTCTCTTAGCCCTTTCTCTGTCTATCTCTCACCCCCCCCCCTTTCTCTCATATAAGAATGCAACACACCACACATCTCCTCCTCCTCCTCCCATCTCCTCCATCATCATCATCATCATCCCATCTCCTCCTCCTCATCTCCTCCTACCCGAGTCTCCATCGGTGGCGGTCAGCCTGACCACTGGCTCCCCGGGGTTTATGTTTTCTGCCACGCGGGCTGTGTACACCGCCCACTGGAAAATGGGCGGCTGGTCATTCACGTCCTCCACCACCACCGTGAGCGTCTGGGTGGAGGAGAGGCAGGGCCGACCCCCATCCACTGCCCGGATGATGAGCCGGTGGGAGGATCTGACCTCATGGTCCAGGGCAGAGGACAGATACAGGAGCCCTGTGGGGGAGGAATAGAGGAGGATGTCAATAAATAAATAACCATTAGAGGAAGTCATTTCCTACTGATTAACATTTAGTCATTTAGCATTGATGTTTTTATCCAAAGCGACGGCATACAATCAAAATTGGAGTAACTACAAATAAGTGCTGCACAAAAAAAAAAAAGAAGAAAAAGTTAGCTATCTCTGTCCTACGGAAGTCCTGAAAGGCAACATTAAAAGAAAAGGGGAAAAAAACAAGAAAGTTGGCCTACATGATGAATTCATAAAAATAAAAATAAATCGCACAATGTAATCCATCCATTATGGTGAAACAGCACAATTACCAATTTATTTCAGATTAGTCTTGTTTTAAACAGTAAGCTACACATTGGACAACACACATATTTCCCCGAGTGTCACACGATGTCCTTGATATTACGAAAAAAGTGCTTTGAATAGGCTATCAATAGGCCTATCAGTAATTTGATAGTGTGAAATATTGTCTTTAGAATAAGACTAAACTAAAGAAATCTGCCCTTTTTCAACAAGCAATTTTGTTTTGCAAGCGAATATCATCAATCTAAAATCACCACGGTGCGCTTCTATCTGCGTCTATAGAAATAAAGCCCATAGAAATAAAGCCCCGGCATACAGTCGGCTGTTTGACTATACGGGATACAGGTTGATCCAGGAGGATTTCTATGATCCACAGGTTTTCCCCGTAGGCCTACAGTCTCTTGAATTCACAAATTCAAATGACCCCTAAAGGAGACCCACTTCAGCCACGTAATTGTGCTGTTTTACCATAATGAATCCCTCAATGAATGGATTACAATAAAACATTGTAAAAAAAATGTATGTTGCGTTTCAGGGCTTCCGTACAGTCCAGTTGGTAAACTGCATTTAACTGCAAAGAAAAATATGGTAAGAAATGGTAAATGCAGTTTGGTAAATGCAATCTCTTTTCTTTTCTTCTCCAAATAACTTTAACATAACCTGAGTCTGATGACCTGTCTTCCAACTGTATCAGCATGGGTTTATGTATGAAAGCATGCAGAGTACAAAAATATATATAAATAACCATAAATGTCATCAACATCATCACTACCAAAAAAAACGGACAACCAGGCACCCCATACCAGTGTCCTCCAGCCTGAAGACCCCCTGATCGTCCCCCACCACCAAGCTGTAGGAGACACGTCCGTTCTCCCCCAGGTCTCTGTCCACCGCCACCACATGATGGAGCAGACCACCCACCTCCGCGTTCTCCACCACCCGCACTGTGTCCGGAGACACCAACACCGGCCGGTTGTCATTGACGTCCAGCAGGAAGACCTGCGCCGTGACGGACGCCTGCTTCCGGTCTGCCCCCTGCTCCACCCTGCTCCTCACCACCTGGTCGAAGGCAGTGACGGTGAAGGCGAAGCTGGGCTTGGTCTCGCGGTCCAAGGGCACCGCCACGGTCAGGCTTCCCGTGCGAGGGTCGATTGCAAAGGGGAAGGGTGGCGATGACGCGTCCGAGTCCAATTCCCGTTCGTAACTCAGGGAGTAGCGCAGGTCGCTGTTGCCCAGGCTCCCGTCGGCGTCCTTAGCGTGGAACGCAAATGCCAACGTTCCCACGGCGATGTCTTCTCTCAGGCCGAGTGTGACGAGGTCGTCAGGGAACCAGGGTGTGTGGTCGTTGACGTCCTCCACCAACACGCTGACCAACACGGACACGTTGAGGCCGGTGGACTCTTGGGCGTCCACCTCTTGGGCGCCCACCACCAGGAAGTACTGCGTGGCAGACTCGTAGTCCAGAGGTTGGTTCACGTAGATGTCCCCAGAGGAGGGGTCGATGCCGAAGTGGATGCTTCCGTCACCCTTGGCGATGGAGTACTGGAACCTGATGGCGTCTGCAATAGCGGCCGAGCCGATGGTGGTGGCAGGCTTGGCGTCCTCGCTCACGGTGAAGTGGCGTGCAATCTGGTGGTGAGCGCCGTCAAACTCAGCCTCTCCTCTGTGAACCTGGACAGGAAACGAATGAGCTAATGCATTAATGAATGGATACCAATTAAAATAAAATAGATAAAATAGAATAATATTTTTCTTATTATATTAAATTACAAAATAATAATTAAATAAAAATACATACAAATATATATAAAATACATTAATAAATTAATGAATACAAACAAATACAATAAAATAAAACATTTGGGGTTACACTAGAATAAGAATACTTTAGTATTCTCATAAGGTACATTGCTGCAACACCCCTTTCACCATCTGTCTAAAACGTTTGGTTTTAGCTTCTGTGTTTTTAAGGCCCCCCTCCCTTTTTTTATATGTGCTTGAGATGCATTTTTGGCTGCACCACTCACTAACGTTACGCCAATGAACCATTTGACGCCACCCCCGTCAACAAACAGAATCCTCGCGCTACAATCACCACTGTTTGTGCGTACTATGAAATACAATCCCACCAGCGCCACTCTCCTTTGCAAACCCCTACAATCGCCACTGCTTGTGCGTACTATGGAATACAATCGCGCCGCGCCACTGAACGGACATACAGGCGTTACCGTGATGTAGATAAATTACAGTTAAAACGTTACATCTAAAACATAAGATAGCTACAAAATAAATACTTACCACTGTGAAACTTCCTGCTCCAGTCTTGGTTGCGAAGGTGGTTCACGCCAAGCACATTAACAAAAAAATGTAGGCACTGTGCGTACAGGATCACGGCTGCCAGCGCACCTGACCATTGTAAACAAACTCTTCCCAGCCTCCGCTCTAGCTTTGTTTGAGGGCGTCCACATTTGCATAAGGAGGCTTTATGAGCTTATGCAAATTACATGGTAACGTAACAAGTCACGGAAGTAAAGGCTGTCTGCAAACGAGCTGTTTCAGGCAGTTCAGGAGAGGTGTTTTCTGTGGAAGAGATTAACCCCCTTTGTCGTTGACTTTGAGGTTTTTAACTTTGCAGACCTTTTACATGCACAAATAAGAAATACGCAATTTAACACACTAAAGCAAAGGGAAAAACCCAAAAAGCATAATATGACCCCTTTAAAACTGTATCTGAACATGAGTCAACTTTAGACGAAACATTATCTTCTTCATTCACTTCTTAGAGAGGTATCCCAGCACACACATACACCCACACACACAGGTGGGAGTGACCTACCTGTACATGTACGATCGCGACTTCCTCCAGAGTGTTCAGTCCTCCATCTTTAGCGAGGACCTCCAGGGTGTAGCGCGTCTCGATTGGCTGGAGAGATGCCGCCATCAGTATGATGTCACCGCTCTGAGCGTCAATCTCAAACACTCCCAGTCCATCGTCTTCAAGATCACATCAACGCATACACACACACACACCCATACACACACAAACACCCACACCACCCACCCCACACACACAATTCAGTAGTTAGTAGCAGACAACATGCAAGGCAATGTATGTGAAATATGAAATATGAAATATTGAATCATTTAATCTGAGTGTATCCTCTCACCTGTCGTCAGAGAGAAAGTAACCGTGCCGTTTTCTCCGGCATCGGGGTCTTTGGCAAACATGGTGGTCACCAGGGACCCTGAGGGCAGCCCAGCCCACATCTGCAGGGTTTACAACAACATCACCAGTTACAGCCTATGTTATGTTAATTGTAGCTATTGTAGTATTTAACATGCACATCATTGAGAACAAATAAAATACATACAAAAAAATTAAATACAAACGGCAAAACTATCAGTGACATGGGATTCACTAAATGACTACAACCACAATAGTAGTGAGTAGAAATATTGAAAAGCATAGACTAGAAATATTTTTGGCAGGTTTTGTCAATATTAAAAATAATAAAAAACAACAAAAATAATAATAAAAAATGTAATGAAACAAAACTCCATAAAAATTAGGGGTGTAACTCCTGTAACTAAAATTCACAGTTCGGTTCGATAGGATACAGTGGTGTCACGGTTCAATAGAAAACAAAGCAAAGTGATTTTGTAGCTGACGCTCGCATCGCATTCAATTAGGACACGGTGTGACGTATTACAGCGCGTCGGGCAGCGTCGGGTGAACCGAGTGTTGAGGTGCTTTTTCTAGCCGTGCACATTTTAAACACACTTCAAACACAAGCAAAGTTGCTGCGTATCGTATACAGCGTGTTGATGCGTACAATGGCGGATTCGTGCGAGCAACATCTGCGATCAGACTGTCAAACTGACTTTAAAACGTCACACCCCTGTTGCGGCGTGCCGGCTTCTGTGTAAAAGGGACAGAAGCATTCCAGAACAGAGGTGTAAATGCGGCAATTTTACCTCATCCCTTCCCGGCATATTGCCGCAACAACTCGCCCCCCCATTCCGGCTTTGTACCTTTTACACAGAAGGTGAGCCGGAATATTGCCACAACATTCCCGCATTGAAACGGCTGTGTAAACGGGGCTATAGGGGTGATGTCGGCGTAAATTAGTTGCTATGTTGGGAAGTATTTGCCTACTGTCGTGAGGCAGACATACCGTTGTTGTTTTGCCCTCTCTTGCCCTCGCCATCATAATCCACAAGGAACCCAAAGTGATTCCAAATGCCAGACCTGCTGGATATTGGAGGATCTTCTATTTCTGGTCTGGCAGCATTAGCCATATCGCGAGTGAAAGTGTTTCTGTGGTGATCTCATAGGCAAGCTAGTGACTACTGGTTTTCTTTGGGGGGGCACTGGGGCAGACAGCACGGTGCCTGTCTGTCATAAAGGCTGCCTGGACAGTGAGCACAGTGGCACTGATTTTTTTTTCACGTTTTCTTTTTTTTTTTTATTGTAATGAACCGTTTGGTTTGCATGCGTATTGAACCCTGTAGAGAGCCCATTACTGAACAGTTCGATACGAATACCGTTACACCCCTAATAAAAGTAGATTTTGAGGGAACCCTTGGCTTTTATCCTTCAGATGAGGCCAGGGGAACCGGGGTGACTAACAAATGTACAGTTGAGTCAGCAGTTAAAACTAAACTGCTTCTGTCTTACATCCATCCATCCATCACCTTGCATGCTACATATTCATTTGGCATTATTCACTAGAGTTGGCTACCGAAACCCGGTACCACTATGGAACCGGTTCCTTTACGACCGGTACCTACGCAACGCAGATTTCGGTGCCTCATTTCGGTGCTCGAACTGCCGATTGAAATATCCGCCCTCCAGTGCTCCGAACCTGCCCCCGCGCCTCCCTAACGTGCTGGTCTGGAGCGCCGGTTGTATACCTCTGTATGACCCGCCGCCGCTGTCCTCTGCCGGGCGACGCGCCTTCTGAGGTCGTTTTCACACACACACACAGATTTGCTCCAGTAGCGGTGGTCGCTACTTTGTTGCATTTTTCATTTGGTTTGGTTTGCGTTTATACAGGACTTTGTCAAGCGAACCAAACAATGTAAACACATGTCACGCTGTTGAACGGGTTGCTCGTCTATTGGACAGAAAAATCAAGAGAAAAACTCACAACTCTTCATTGTTGCAAACACATTTGTCCAGCAGAGGTCGCACAACACTGTGCGACACCCCCCCATCATCAACAATCCACTCACAAGACAATCCCCCTGAACCAAAATGAGTTTGACTACTTGGCTGAATGTGTTTATTATTTTCAGTCCGCGGTTCGATTCCTATAGTTGGGTCGGATCACGTTCACATCTAAAGTGAACCGAACCAGAATTCACTTGGAACCGAGACCCCCGTTTTCAAGCGGACCAGAGTTGGAATGAGTGTTCACACCCAAACAAACCGGACTATCGGGGGAAACGCTCCAGGGTTCGATTAAAACAAACCAAACCCCTCAGGTGTGAAAGCAACCTAACCTTTGAACAGCAGCGGCGCTTGTTAATGTCACATGATGGTTGATTAGCCAATCAGATGAAAGAGGCGGGTCGTAAAAGTTTTCACTACAGATGTCAGGTTCATACAAACTGTCATGTTTTACATGTAACATGTGAAGTGTATGAAGACTAAGAGTAATTAAGGACAGATGGGTTTAGTTCATTAAAAAAAACGTAATAACTAGAATGTAACTAGCAAAAATGCTGATGGTGCCCCCCGTTTGACTTCCTAAAAGACCCTCAGGTTGATGTTGAGTGGCAGAACAAGCATGTGTATCGCCTACCTGAACGCTGAGCTCCTTGGTGGCGGGCAGGTGGGTGAAGCGTGGCGGGTTGTCGTTGACATCGGTGACGGAGACGCGCACAGTGGTGGTAGCGTTGAGGCGGGGCTGGCCATGGTCGCTCACCATCACCTTCAGACTGTGCTGGCTGTGCTGCTCTCTGTCCAACGCCACCCAGTTCATTATCTCTCCTGGGGTGGATGGAGTTTAGGTATTGGTTATGGTTAGAGGTGGTTATAGGTAGAGTTGCCAAGATTCTATCTTTTTGCTACCATAGGTTACCAATAACATATTTGCCTAAATGAAGATCGATTGATAGAATATTTTAGGGGTTCCTCAAGGAGTTTGTGTAACCCCCCAAAAATGTGCCATAACTTAATTTCATTGAATCCTGGCCTTTATAGTTAACCATAGATTTTTGTTTGTTGTATTTAGTTTTGATGTTCCACAACATTGTTGTGTGTTGGCGCCCCCAAAATGTGCTATGAATCCAAAACATCGAATTGCTAAGCAACATGTACATGTACTAACTGCAGTTATCTAGCGCCCTCTTGTGGCCAACACATCACACTGCCGTCCCTTTTCATTTTGTTCTTTGTGTTAACCAGTTGTTTACTTGTTGTTCACCCCCCAATTCAATGACTTAACAATTAACCTGCAGAGATTACTAATATCTACCACTATATTGTAACTATATTTTATATTTGTTTACCTGTTTTGGTGTTAATACGGAAGTACTTCCCGTCCGAGAGCAGCATGTAGGACAGCTGAGCGTTCTTCCGGGAGTCCCGGTCCACAGCCCGGACGGTTCCCACCAGGCTCTGCGGTGAGCTCCCCTCCGACACAGTGAAATAATACACCTCCTGACCAAACACTGGTGCGTTATCGTTGGCATCCAGCACCAGAACCATCACGCTGGCCTTGGCAGTGTTCCAGGTGTGGTTGTTGTTACCCAGGAGGACAGGGTCTCCGGCCGTGGCCACCACCCTGAACCTGTAACTGGGCTCCGTCTCGTAGTCCAGGCTCTGGTAGAGGTACAGCCAGCCACTCCTGGCATGGACACGGAACGGAGGAGCGGGGAAGCCCGGTTCTGGTTCCAGGGAGTACGTGATGACTGTCCCGGAGTCAGACGCGTGGGCTCCTTGCCTCCCCTGGTGCGCCTTCACCTGGATGACCCGGGCGTCTTTGCGGTAGCCCTCTCCTATCTCCACCTGGTACACCAGCGTCTCGAAGGCCAGTGCGTCTTCTTCCAGGGCCGCGTGGTCGACGTCGACCTCCAGGGTCATGCGAGCGTCAAGCGGCGGCCGGCCTTCATCTCTTGCCAGGATTTCCAAACTGTACATCCGCCGACCGCTCGAGCGTAAACTTCTGTTCAACATCACCGTTCCCAGGTCTCGGTCGATGACAAACATGTTTTTTTCACCACTGCCTGTCTCGGGGTCGGTTAGGTAATAGCACACACGTCCGTTGGCGCCACTATCGGCATCGTGCGCGTGGGCGATGAAGAGCACGGTCCCCAGGGCCGTGTTCCGAGACAGTGTGACCGCGTCTCGCTCTGCAGGGAAGACGGGTGCGTGGTCATTGACGTCGGCCACGGTGATGTTGACCTGGGTGCTGCTGAAGAGGAGGGAGGAGGAGGAGGAGGAGCCCGTGGAAGACTGCAGGACCAGCAGAGCGTAGGGCTGGGACTCGTGGTCCAGGGGCTGGCGGGTGCTGATGAGACCAGAATCTGAGTGGACTGCAAACCAGCCCTGGGGGTCTCCCGAGGAGATGCGGTACATGACGGGCTCTGGAGAACCTGGAGAGACACGGAGCACATAGGGTATTACAGGTATAGATTACAGTCAACAACATCACAACTCAAGCCATGGGGGTAGGATAGTCTTATGGTTAGGGTGCTTGACTCCCAACCCGAAAGGTTCTGGGTTCAAACCTCAATGTCCACAGTCTGGACATTGTGCTGCTCACTCACTCACTCACTTACTCACACACACAGTAGGCAATATAAGTAATTACAGATCAGGTCCTTAATCCCCTTGTTGTAACTACTAACTATCTGTTATAGGAAGGAGTTAAGCTTTAGTGGATTTAAATGTTCTCCTCCTTCTCCTCTTCAGTAAGACACGGTGATGATGTTTAAGTTGAGAGTTAATCTGTTCATTGATTAGAGATGCTTGAACGACTTCTCATGGCTAGGCTAGCTTCCTGCTATTGAAGACAGATTATGGCGTCAGTGACACCACATCAAGTAGCCTAGCTATGAAGCGATAATCTCTGCAATACAAAATACTCATAAATACCATTCATACCCACAGCTAGCTATTGTGGTGGAGGATAAAAACAGAAACACTTTTTGAGTAATTAAATTACTCTTGTCATTATTGATGAAACTAAATGAGACAAATCAAATATTCATTAAAAAAGTAAATATTTTTTTCCGGTTTCTACATATTTAACAAACTGACAATGTATTACTGCAAAATGTATTTACCAATATTGCAGCAATCAACAATGCTTTCATGTACTATTAAAAACATTGCGCGAACCAAAAGCTGCAACAGTTTGGGCTAAACTCAATGAAATAGTAAGCATTTGAAACATGAATTAACATTGAAACACGTTAATTAATGGGCTTGGCATACGTTCTGTGACCCACTCAAAATGCCAGTGGGTCACGACCCACCAGTTGAGAATCACTGTATTACAGTATATAAATCTGTTATTTGTCCTGTAACGGTTGAGCCAGTGAGGGTAGATTAAACTAGAGACTTTACTCTTGCTTCTTAAGGTACTCACTCTGCTGTCAGGCGACAGCCTTTTTTCATCATACTACTTAACTAACATAAACATACCTTTCTCCAGCCTTCCTCCATAACCTAAGCAGTCTAAAGCCATGTCCACTGCAGGCACATTTACGTACACACATACGTTTTGGCCTTCCATCCATCCGTTTTCATGGACAAATTAGAAAATGCTGATACTACATGAAAACGTGTGTTTTGAGAGTGTTTTGAAAGTGCTGACATATGATTGTGACGTGATCAAGACACCGGCTAAAGAAAACCTTTGACACAAAAACAGCGATTTTGCATTTAGCTAGCGCTAAATATGATTCCTTAATATACACAAAGCGATGACTAGTCGCATCTGTCTCCATATACGGTCATACTCACTTCCTGGATGGATGGCGGCCACCATGCCTACAGATGTTCCCGGGGGGGCGTCCTCAGCCACAGTGAAGGAGTAGCGGGACCTGTGGAAGACAGCTGGTGCCTGGGCACTTCCCACCACATTGACGGTGAGCCTGGCAGG
>OMKN01013259.1:0-11055 GCA_900302345.1 Melanonus zugmayeri | reverse complement strand
TGAGCTCTTTCCAATCTTTTTAAATGTGGCTCCCGGCAGGGTACTTTCAAGTTTAATGCAATGCTTCATCCATCACTGCATCATGCTGCCAATCTCTTTAGGAAACTTTTCACTCAGCCGCGTGCTTGTAATAAGTTATTCTAGTGCAGCCCTCATAGCGGCGCCTTGTGGACGAACGAGAGGGCCGGGGAACGGGTGCAGAGTCTGCTGCGAGCGGGTGTGGGTTCGGCAGGCCGACTGCTCCTGCATGATAGTGGTATCCAGGGAGAGAGATCTCCCACATTCTGCTCAGCATATTCATATCTTTTTATATTAAATGCAGTGGTATGCCTGGACTAGAAATTGGATTAAGCAATAGAGGGCAACTTGGACTATGAATGACTGTGACTGTGGCAGACTGTGACTATGACTGTGGCAGAGCAGCTGGCACCCTGCTGCCCTAATATTGAATGTGTATACATGGAACAGGAAAGCCAATCTTAACCTGGTTACAGAGTAACCGGGTTTCTTAACTGCCATATTTACAGCTGCCTTAGTGGCAATGCGTGGTACTGAGTATGTAGCTGCTATCATAGCTGCTGAAGATATACTGTATATTGTATATTATATTGTATATATTGTATTATATTTTTATTTTTGTTTATATTTCATTCATATTTAGTAACTGCAATGTACAGGAGCTTGCACAAAAATAATTTCACCCACTTTTTATACCTGGTGTAAACGTGTTGTGACAATAAAAATCTGAAACTGATGTTAATCCCTCAATTGGATAATGAATGAATGCTCTTGCCACCAGTAGCAAGATCATCTCTCTCTCCATCATAAGGAAGTAATAGTCAACTTAAATGTGATCTGTGAATATACTTTTTACACTTTTTAACTCTTATGTTCAAATTGACATGACCAAACAATTTTTCGTAACACTTTACCAGACACTTAAGTAGCAATTAAGCATCAATATAATGTCAGTTTAGTGTCAATTGACACTTGACATGTAGTAGTGTTACCTGACTTAACTAAATGTTGTTATATAATCAACATATCATGTGAATAGCAACCATCCATCTTCAGACATGTTTCAGTTGAATATCATGTTGCATGTCTCATTTCTCAGGTGAGATTCAACTTTGTGTCTGTTGAGATTTGGAGAAGTGCTATCAACTTCATTTCTACATATTTTCAGTAGTTTCACCTGACTTTGAGTTGCATATCGATAGAATATCCATAATATTTCAAATGAATGTCGGTAAGTATTCAAATAAGTATCACATGATTATCACCAACATAAAACCTGACAACATGTCATGATGCCTGTCTATAGTCATACAAATTCTCATTAGTAGTGTTCACTAAATGTCTATTGATCATCTACAGATAATCAGGGCATGTTGACTGTGCATATCTATGTCTATCATGTCTATCAGTTGCATATCAACAAAGTTGAGTGAGTGTTTACAAAATACCTATAAAGGTATTTTATAGGATTCTATTGTATATCTTTACTTGAGAAATGTATGTGTAATTACTTTTAACCATGTATTTCTTCGCTCGGCATTCTCGTATACGTATATATATACATTATTATTTATTTTTTTAATTTTAATTATTTTTTGGTACATTTTAGTAATAAAAGTTTCAATTCAATTTGTCATCATGGACCTTGGTTTTTTTGTTTAGAAATATAGATTGCCGTATGCAGTAGACACTCAATTACATTACTTTTGATTATCTGTAGATGATCAATAGACAGTAGTAAACACTCAACTACTTTTTCACTTAACTTGGGTAGTCCAAATTATAATTTGTTGATATGCAACTGATAGACTATAGATAGGCACTGTTAACCATCATGACATGCAGGTTTTATGTTGGTGATAATTATGTGATACTTATTTGAATACTTACCAACACTCAGTAGCCATTCATTTGAAATATGATGGATATTCTATCGATATACAACTCAAAGTCAGGTGAAACTACTGAAAATATGTAGAAATGAAGTTGATGACACTTACCAAATCTCAACAGACACAAAGTTGAATCTCACCTGGGAAATGAGACATGTAACATGATATTCAACTGAAACATGTCTGAAGATGGATGGTTGCTATTCACATGACATGTTGTTGATTATATAATAAAATTCAGTTAATAGTCAGATAACACTAAATTGAATATATGTGGATATGTTCTTGATAACCTTATTGAGTGTCCACTTACACAACGTTGACATGTCCAGTCAGTGCCAACTGACACTAAACTGAAACAATGTTGATACTCAACTGTGGACCATCCAGGTAAAGTGTTACCCAATTTTTAATTTAACAGTAATGCAATATCTGTTTGCCTTCATTCAATAGCCTTGCTCTTTTACCCTTATTCAAGTGGTAATGCTAAAATGTTAAATATTATTTTCGTTTTTCATTATATTTATGAAATATAGCCTGATCTGAAGATGCATCAGTTATAGTGATGATGCATGATAGGCAGATTACAACTGAATTCAACATTTTGAGACCGTATCTGCCAGCATAGTCTACGTCACCGGTTCCCAACCTTTTTCAACTCGAGGCCCACTTTAAACTCTCAAAAAATGCTGCGGCCCACATTCGACCATAAATAATAAGGACGCCAAATAATGCGTCTCAGAGCACGTTTTAGCCATGGATGTGATTTTAGCAGAAATACTGACACAAAACATTACGATTGTGGTCTGGCTGGCGGCGGCAACGCGGGGCAAATTAGATAAGTTGATATCACCAAAAAATCGATGGAATTAGTTTTTAAACCTATTAAACGATATGTTTTTGGCGGCCCACTTGCAGTACCATCGCGGCCCCCCAGAAGGCCGCAGCCCACAGGTTGGGAATCGCTGGTCATAATTTAATGGGATTTGTTTGTTGCCATTTTCCCAATTGCCTTTTTGATTCTCAATTTCTGGCCTTTCACCATCTCCCACTGCATTGATTGTTTTATATTGTTTTAAACATGATGTAACGCAGTTAACGGCTTTTGCCATCTACTTCAATGTTTTCACAGTTCCTTGTCAGAAGAAGAGAAGACATCCCTGCGTGCTGGTCTTATTACAAACTTCAATGAGCCGGTCAACCAGGTTAGTGTTTTTTCAAGTGTTCTTTGAGAAGTTGATGCATGTTACAAAAAAATCTGTTAATTATTCCAATCTGTTGAGATATTTTCAAAAGACGTTCATATTTTGGGATGGACGTCTAACCACCACATATATTTGGCATACATTCCGCCTACTATGTCAATCTTTTTCATTATTAATTATGATTAAGAGATTGGACTCTATATTTGTGAATTCCTTTTCTATTTTATATCACATTGCCATGGAAACAAGACATTTTAGAGGGAGGTAAGCTTAATTATCACAAGGGGTGAACTTAATTAACGGGGTAAGATTTTTCTATTAAGTGCGTTTTTAATGAATTAACCTTCTAATGAAGGGGAACATACTTTGACAGCAAATTACTTGGCAAATGAAGTCCCGGAAAAGCTTTTGAATTGAGTTAGTGGTTCTTTTAATATTCTGATTTGTGTGACTAATTTATAATGGGGGGTCTAAAGAGCATTTCTTGGCCTTAAGGTAACCTTACACGCACCTCTATAGTCCAGAACATTGCACAAAAATACCCAAAAAACTATTTTTAAATGTTTTGAAAGAAGAATAGATGTGATCAGCTCACTTTTTAAAGAGCTACTGGGCTTGACAAGCAAGACAAAATGGTGGACATTGAACCGAAAACTACAACTATTTCACACAAAGCTAATTTCAGTAGGCAGATTCTGGTCAATGTGGATGGACGGGACATTTAGAGAACAGTTAAAGGTGGGTCAGTTGTTAGGGAAGGTATTGTTGCATGAGGCTCTCTGTTGATATGAATGATACAACAAATATCTTACACCTTTTTGAGAGCATAGGTGTTCAACTGTTCATACTTCATTTTGCTTAGTTTATTACTACTTCTATAGGCTATAGCCCAAATTTTGAAAGGTCATCTCAGCAAAATGGAGTGAAATGGTACATTTCATCAGTCGATATATTCCTTAGCTTTATAACGTTGCGTAACTTTTTCCCTTTGTGAAAAACAACTCAGCTCGGTTCAAAATGAGGTACAGCAGAAATCCCCTGACGTACATCTGCCTGACCCTATCATAGTCAGGTCAGCTAGGGGCCCAAAGCAGGATACATTTGGGGGGCCATGTCTGCAGTCCATCCATCGTCCATAATCGAATCGCTCAACAGTGAAGAGTGCAAACACCATGCATGTTCACCGAAAGTTCAGCACAACTCAACTCACACAAGTCACTGACAAAATGACTGGTGAGCTTATCGCAACTCAAAATGCTGCTAACATAATAAGGTCTGGCTGAAATCTCTGACCCCTGAGGCTCCTGGGACCAAGACCAAGTGGTCTGGCTATGGTGCTAAAGTTAGGCCCCTGCCTCACATTGGTCAGAACAAAGTTATAACCAATATGCATTTAACTTTTTAACATGGTAGGCCACAGTTCTCTTACTGCTTACAATACGCCTGATTTTCCTTTTTACTTATTTTTTGTTGTTGAATGGTTAGTGTTAGAAAATGACTGTTTGTTTACAAGGTGGCTTAAAATCTACATCTAGTATTCAAATGTCTACTCTTTGATTTTATTGGTATTTGTAAATCGAGACAATAATAATTGGACTCAATATGAGCAACGGCCCATATTAAGTGCAAAATAACTTCATTACAACACAAATCAAAACGGTACTCCATAAAAAAGACGATGAACAAGAAAGAAAATTATCCTCTTAAAGCAAGGTTTTCTTGTTTTCAAATGTTAACCGTGTCCCAGGCTCGTTTCCAGTATGATCTGAGACGAGCTTGGAGGATGTTCTTGTTCTTGGAACCAGGAGTCATGGCATAGTTTGGGAGGTCTGGGGCAGTTAATATAATACAGTACACACGTATGCAAAGACAGCGTGGTGAACTGTCATTTTAATATTTGTGTTTTAATTGGCTGGGATACAAGCAGCTATCCGTGTTGAGTTTACACGCAACACTACTTCAAAGGAAAGCACGATGAAATGTTCACTTCCCAGGGTTTTCATCATCTCAGGTTGTGCTTACTGCATGTGCCACAGGCATAGATTAGATTGAATTGCTACAGTTTACAAATTGCTTATTACTTGCTATAGTCTTTTTATATATTTAATGTGCATCTTAAACACTCGAGTGCACCATAGCTGTGTAACCAACCAAATCAAAAGCATTGGTTGCTCCATTTATTTATTTTAGCTTGCTAAGGAAAGGTGATTTTATAGTTCTATTCTATAGTTATGCTAATGTAACTTTTCACTCAAAAACCATGACTCTTAATTTGTGTACCATTACATTGGAGAAAACAATATTTCATGTATTCTGTTGCGTTTTGGTACTTCAACTAACTTTGTCTCCATTCCACAGTGAGACATATTGTCAGGTGCTTTAATATATGTGGTATTGAGCTTGGTGCTCTGTGGTGATAAAGTCTTACAACTCTATATTACACATTGAGAGCATTACACACACACACACACACACAACGTTATGTCATGTATGTGACTTCTATGTTTAAATCATTTTAATTATGCTTTTTCATGATAACCCATGAAGTGGGAATAACAAAGCCTATTAGTGGTAGGAAAAGCATGGATCAGAAATGTACCACATCCAGAAAAACCTCAATAAGCAGACCTACCCTCCTGAGGCTAAAACCTTTTTCATAAATTCACCCAGCCACATCAAATCTGTCCCTTGACTTATTCTTATGTTTTATTTTTTCCCTATTTCCCACCACCAGATCGCTACCCAGATTGCAGTGCTGATAGCCAAGGTGGCCCGTTTGGACTGTCCCAGACAGTGGCCGGAGCTCATTCCCATTCTGATGGAGTCTGTGAAGGGCCAAGATGGCCTGCAGCAACACAGAGCCCTGCTCACCTTCTACCACGTCACCAAGACCCTGGCGTCTAAGCGGCTGGCACAAGACCGACGCCTCTTTCAGGATGTGAGTTTACACATTTTACTATTAACTTACCTCCTCATTATGCTTTTTGGCAGATTCCACCTGTTGTTTGTCTTTCTTGGGTGGATTTAATGTATTTTATCATAACATGTTTATGTTCGGGTGCAGAATAGTGTAGTGTCTAGGGTGTTCGACTCCCAGCTGAAAGGTACTGGGTTCGATCCCTGTGTGTCTGCATCCTAATCTGTAGGTGTCCTTGATCAAGGCCCCTAACCTCTACCAGCTCCTTAATGACGTCCACCTGAATGTACTATAAGCCACTTTGGATAAACATGTCGGCTAAATGAGCAAAGAGTAATCGAATAGTAGAGTAGGATTATAACAAAAGATGTCCTCGAATGACAAACTTGGCCTCTAGGAGATGCTGTTTAGCTGCTGTATGAGCCTGTGTTTAGATTCCCAATGTCACTCTGATGTGTGTGTGTGTGTGTTATTTTATAATCTACTATACTATCGCATGCATGCACAAGTTTGTGTCCACATACACAAGAGTGAGTCTGAATTATTCCAGCATTGCGTAGTAGAAGGATCCTAATGGGGTTGGTGTGAAACTCAATGGTGTCACTTCACAAGCAGAAGGACGTTGAGAGTACATCAAGGTGAAAAAGCGCTATATATATAAACGCAATGAATTAAGGTCAAGGGGGCTGAGTCCTGAGGGGGCTGGCTGAGGGTTTCTGTACAGGAGGGCTTTAGTACACCTGATGTGGAAATTAATTGGTCTTCAGGACACATTTAGTTAATGTCAGTGTCTTGGATGTTTAAGTATCACTGGGCTAAACCAAAATGTGTAGCGAATAGTTGTTTGTATATTGTTTCAGCACAGGAAGTCCAAAGGAAAGCATTAAAACATTTAAGCCATGTGGAGGACCATGTGGGAAATCCACACTCCACATGTGAGGAGGAGTTAGTGGATGGATGACAGACTGGTCTTTTGTCTCATCATGTATACCTAATATAACTCTATGCAGGGAAACCCTGCCACGCAAGTTAAATCGTCACCATTTTAGTATGTGCAACAGCGCCTCATAACTTGTCTTCTGCCGTCAACCCCTCTAATCTGTTAACGTGATTTGTTGTTTCTTGTATTTTTCATTGTGTACTGATATTTCATTACTGGTGCTTTGTTGGTTATGGTATAACCATGGTTAACTATGGTTTTATTACTGATCTTATATGATGTAAGGTGACCTTGAGTGCCATGAAAGGCACCATTAAATGAAATGTATTATTATTATTATTATTATTATTATTATTATCATGACAGTCAATTATCATTGATTGTCATGTTGTTGCCACAAGTGGCTGTTTTCAGAGCAAAGCAGAGTCTGCTCTGTGGAGATGGCAGTGCTGTGTGACCTGAGGTGACTTCTGGCTGGGCTGGTTCTTCACGTGTGCAACATACACACACACACACACACACACACACACGTGCAGGAGTACATTCTCTGGCCCTTAGTTGAATTGGCCCACTGGCAACCAACCAGACCAACTGGCAGGCAGGCAGGCAGGCAGGGAGGGAGGGAGACGGGGAGGGATGGAGGCGGGATCTGGGCATAGGACGGAGGTAGTGAAGGAGAAGAGACGTGTAAGCGAGAAGGAGACTAAATGAAAAGGAACGCGTTTGCCCGCCAGAGTTATTGTTATGAAATATTTTAATGGAGCGAAAAGGAGCGGGGGCTGCATGAGCGGAGAGCTCGGGAAGGTGAATTGGTTGCATTTCCACACATTAACAATACTGGGCACTGATTGGCCACTCTTGTTGTTCCATCAGTGAGGCATTTCTGGGACCGAAAATGTAATACGAGACTACACAATGAAGCATAACACAAACCAATCATTTAAAAGAAAGAAAGAAACGGCGGTGAATAACAACGGGTAAGCTACTTCAAGATGCAGTGTGTTAAATGACCCTTACTTGGGCAGCAGCGACCCCTAAAATGGCGCACATCTAAAACAGCATCAGTGAGCCGCAGACACGGCGCCGCTATCAATTAGGGCTCCTGATTATGCAACGCTGATTTGATAATGCAGCTGCGAGGACGGCGCTCTGGGTAATAATAACACGCAGCAACAGCGCACGCCGATGTGCATTTCAAAATGGCCCCGTGGCGCTGTGCGTCATCTGAAGAGGCTGTGTGCAGCCAGGTGTTCTGTCCTGACCACGCTTCAATTGGCAGGAAAGATCATAATAACGGCAATAAGGGATGCAGCCATGTCTGATTCACTCCCACTGTGTAGTACCACGCCGAGCTGTAGGAAGATGCACGTGAGACATGGTTGTGCAGACGTTCGATATGCAAGGTTGGTTTGATAGCTGGCTGAAGCTAAAAGCACCCACGTTCATGTGAACCATTCTGGTTAAAATGAAATCTAGTTATAAGAAAGAAGAAATGTAGAAGTAAACGAACACATTTTGGACCTATATTGGACCTATATTGTTGACAATCAAACATATCCCAAATATATGCGAGTCTATGCTCTTAATACCACTTATTTATTGACAGACGAGGGGCATTTTAATGATAACCAATCAAAACAGACTGATGCTAAACACTTTAACAGACTCTCTGAAATAGCGGATACAGCTTGTCAAACATTAAGGATTAACCAGATTGAAACACTTGCTCGCACACGTTGTCATGTGGACACGGTATCCCAATTAGCCACTAGTAGTCAGGGATTTCATTTAATCAACGACGAGGTTTTAAGCCTTTTATACTGTTATTTGGTGTCATTCTGGCCTGAGGGTAGGGAACCATTTTCCCGCTGTCAGCTATAAAAGTGCCTAATTCAAAGTGGGCTAGACCTTCTAATTATACATCCATGGACTAGACACACCATTTGCCTTTTGTAAAACCAGAACAAATGACTAGAGAATCAGGATAATGGAGCACGCTGGAGCAACGTGTCAAGCTGTGAGTTTGATTACATGATTGGATTATACTATCTACCCTCTAGTGGTCACAAGTCTGCTGTAATTACCATGGCAGTTAAAGTGTGTTAACTGAGTTTATAGTTCCTAAATCATGACTCTCTTTTGTCATACCCACAGATGGTAGACGTCACAATGTTGTGCAAAGTGTGAAATGACTCCTCCCTGGGTTTTTATGCCTTTCATCAAATCAGACGAAGCGCTCAAAACAGAGTTCAGAGTTCAATAGGGCCTGAGCCTATTGTTGTGTTGTCGTCGTCGTAACACAGGGGCAACGCATAGATATTCTTGCTTTTAATAATAGGTAATTACTTGCAATTATTGCTGACCACTTATGCTGCTTAGGGTCTCTGCTTCCCACATTATTCATACAAAGTGCAGACACAGCATCTCAAATTATAATTTATTTTGTGTGTATGTATTCATATTTAATCTCTCTCAGCCATTTTAGTATCATTTGGGATCCTACTTATTGTATAAGTAGATTTCGCTACCCGGTATCCATATAGCATTAAGATTTAAGCGCTCAAAATATCTTGAGACCACACTACATTTGATCACTGAAAGGAGAGATGCTTCGTGGAATAACATGGATTTACAAAAGCAAGTTTTAGCTGATGTTCATTAAATTAAATCAGCTGTCAGAAGTGTTCCTTCTTACTAGAAGTCCATTTCATTGGTGTGGAGTCCTTGGTGTGTGGAAAGCGAGGGGTTGTGAGTAGTAGATTGCAGGTTTGGTTGCAAGCGTCATGTTCTTTTCTTTTTCAGAGGGGCGAGTCTGAAGCTTGTTTGTAGTTTAGGTTTTGGGGTGTGCAGACACTAACGGGCTCGGTGCTGGTGAATGGTGCTGAGGCACAATGCCATTACGCTATGGGATGTTGACAGAGGATTGATAGAAGAAATGATCTTCAGTATTCTTGGATGACTTCAGCTTGTGAACTCTCCCTGCTGGAATAAGAAGTTGACATGCAAATGGAAAAACGCTCACATGCACACTTTGTGCATGTTTACAACTTCATTTTTCAACTATTCTAATGATATTAGTATGACATTGCACAACGAATTGCATGATTTCCAAAGGAAAACATGTTTTAGCTTTCACTTTTCTAAACCTCTTCTGTATCGGTGCAGTGATCATACAGCTATGAAATGGTGTCCACTAACCACTAGTCCTTTTCTGAAGCACATGTTTACCAATCTTTCTGTAGCCAGACTCTGCCATTTAGCGAGCGACGAGGAGACATAATCACTCTTGAATGCATGACATAATCAACAACTACCCCGGGAGTAATGATGGACCAGATATACTGGAGTGGCGGCTGATTCTTTGGGCTTTCATATCTGTTCGGTGCACTTTAACCACTCTCCTGATTACAAGCCCCTTCATTGCACATGGGGACGGCTGTTGTCTGATTTAGTTGCTCATCATTGCTAAGAGATGGAGAGGAAGACATAAAGAGACATAGAGAAAAACAGAGAGAGACGTAGAGGGAAAGAGACGTTCGAGAGAGAGATGTAGGGGGAGAGGCATGTAGGGAGGAACATAGAGAGAGGGTGTGGGGGAGGCATTGATTTCCTAGCTAACCCCCACATTTTTTCATATGTTCTTCTTTTCATCTTTCCCCAATTTATATTTAATGTTGTACAAGAGAGCAGCTCCATAGTGCAGGTCCACAGACCTGAGATGGATAATGGTCAAACCCCAGCCCCAGCTCGAGCGCTCCACTCAACTACCTCAGCCGGCCGGCCGGTACCACCATCGCTAAGAGGACGCAAATGTCGCTCAGCTAAGTCACAACTCTTCTCTGTTTTGGTGCCGCAGTGGTGGAACAAGCTCCCTGCCGCGGTCAGGACAGCACAGTCGCTCACCAGCTTCCACAAGAGACTCAAGACACACTTGTTCAGAGTTCACCTAGACCAGGGGTGCCCACACTTTTTCCGCTCGGGATCTACTTTTTCAATGACCAAGTCGAAAGATCTACTTACATTGAAAATGCTAGTTAATGTTAGCGGACCGATTGTTGACGGGGGGGGAGGGGGCTAGCGCAA
>OMKN01013257.1:0-10222 GCA_900302345.1 Melanonus zugmayeri | reverse complement strand
GGAGCAGGCGCTGGAGCAGCTGGAGGAACAGGGGGGCCTGCTGAGCACCCAGCTGCAGCGGGAGAGGGAGGAGGCCCGGACACTGCAGACCAAGACCTGCGAGGAGCGGGACGAGGCCGCGGAGGAACTCCGGCGAGCCAGAGAGGAGAATGCGAGGACGCAGGCGGCCCTGCAGGAACTACAAGAGGCGGAGAGGGACCGCGGCCTACGGAGCGAGGTGGAGCTGCTCGGGCTTCGAACCCGGTTGGAGGAGCTGGAGGAGGACAGGAGCGGTCTTTGTTCTCGGGTCGAAGATCTGGAAAGGAACGGTCTAGCCCTCCGGGACAAACTGACGGGCGCCGAGCAGGACGGGGAGCGGCTGCGGGTGCAACTGGAGAGGAGCCAGAGCGAAGCGGAGGAGGAGAAGGCGGCTCTGCGGGAGGCGCTGGAGGTAGAGCGGCAGAACGGGAGGGCGCAGCAGGAGCGGGTGGAGGTTCTGGCTCAGGAGAAGGTCACACTCCATTGGGAGATGGTGGAGCAGAACCAGGAACTCCAGAGACAACTCGCCGAAGCGCAGGAGAAGAGGTGAGGGGGTGGATCACCAATCACGGGCGAGGGAGTATTGGTTCATTGATTCTTATGTTCCTCACGTTACAACGGACACAACGTCTTATTTCTTTGCGCAGTTCTTCGAGTTCAGAAGCAGAGCGCTGGAAGAAGCAGTATGACGACCTGTACTTTAAAGTCAAGCCCTTCCAGGTGAGTCCTAAAAACTAACACTTCCATTCAGAGGTTGTGTTAGACTTTTTCATTGTCCGTCATTTGGGGGGTGCTAGCGTGCGTACCTCCGCACGCGATTGCGATTGTTGACGGGGTTGGGGGGATGCTAGCGTGCGCTAAATGTCGCTGTGTAGAGGCACCGTGTTCTGGAAGTGCACATCGCTAGACACATTGTTGACTCCGTTTGTAGCCCTTGTGAACTGGACGATAGATGACGCAACTGACCTTCAACGTGCAGGCGAAGCTTTGACTCAAACCTCAATGTATTAACCGTTAGCAAATGGTACCACGAGAGAAAAAAAGCCAATAAACTAATATGTATATTGCATAATGTTGTATAATATATTTTTTAGGATTTCACCTCGCATATGTAATTCTTGCAGTTCAGGAAATATTTCATCACAACTATTTAAACGATCTGCAAATGTATTCGGGTTATTTACTTATTAGAACTTAGAGCTGTAGTAGAACAGTTTAAAACGTATATAGTGTCATTTTAAGCTTTAATACTGTGTGTGTGTGTGTGTGTGTGCTTCAGGAGCAACTGAACAGCTTTGCGGCTGAGCGAGACGCGCTGCTGAACGAGAACGGGGTGAACCAGGACGAGCTGAACCGCCTGGCCGACGCCTACGCCCGGCTCCTGGGTCACCAGAACCAGAAGCAGAAGATCAAACACGTGGTCAAACTCAAAGACGAAAACGTCGCCCTCAAACAGGTCGGTAGCGAGGTTTTCAAAATCTGTAATAAATGATTTTATTACACATTTTGATTTTGGATTGTATTGAATTAACTGCTTTAACATCGTTAAACTGATGTTAAAGCTGTAGTTTAAATGACTTAATAATTCAATTAATTTTCTCTCAACCAGATTTTAAATCATCATGTGTATATAAATATAAAACTCTACTCTATTTATTTTTGACATAAAAGCTGTTCATTTAGTCCCTATTTTGGCTTACATTTTTAATCTTTTATCGCTCTGTCGTTTATTCATTGTATCACTATTTAGCAGACGGCTTTTCTCCAAAGCCACTTGCAGTGAATAGAGTTGCGTGTCGTTAATCAGCAGGCCAGGGCTTAGGCGGGGGTGCCTACAGGTGGACCGAGGACACAGGGATCATTGAACACGGTGCCTTTTTGGCCGGGAGGCGGGACACCCCCCATTAGCCACGGCAGTACTTTTTAATTGACTCATTTGCCGCGTGTAGGAGGTGTCTAAGCTGCGCTCCCAGGTGAGCCGCCAGAAGAACGACTTGGCTCACCTGAGGTCGGGGCAGCCGGGGGCTCAGCAGCGCAGGTTTGATCCCAGCAAAGCTTTCCAACACGACGGCAGCAAGGAGAACGAGCAGCCCGCCGCTCCTGCTGTAGGCCTCAGGGAGGGTGAGGAGGATTTTCTATTTCTTTTTTTAACATTTTTCATTATTTGCTTTACCCGGGTTAAAAGTCGGAATGGCTAACTGCTGCTTTTTTCTTGTTTTTCAGGAAATTATCATTTCTAGCTGGATTGGAGGAAATTAGTCTTTTAACTTTTAACTTTTTTCTTTTCTTTTTTTGAGGAGCCATGATTTGAAGTTATTTTAGGGTTGTTTTTTCTGAATTACTAATTTGAGAATAAAGGGGTAGGTCTTTCATTTATCATGTTTTTAATTGTTTTTAAGTTTGAGATTGTAGTGCTATTGGCTTATAGATTGCCGTAACAAAGCTATAAAGCTCTATTTTAGTCTGACAGCAACATGCTGGAAATGATCATTTCAGAGATGTGAGATGTGTAAATATGAGTGTACATGGGGCTGGTATGGCTTTCTGGTCTTGATCACTCATGGTAGCGGAAATACATTCAATATTTTTCTAATGATTCCCTTGTTAGTTTTCTCTGTGTATATGCTCTTTTGTAAATACAGATTTAGAAAAATAAAACCAAATGGTTGAAATCAGTGCATCTGTTTTTTGATTGGAATCGAAGAAAAAAAAATTCACCTCGATGAGGGAATTTGCATTAGAAACCCAGCGTTTCCCACGCAATTAGATTCTATTGGGACGTTGTGTGAAGAACACACTCAGTTAACTTGAATGTGTGCAGAGTAGGGAGGCACGAAACACCCAACAATTATAATCGAATACACGGCCCAAAAGGTGCTTTTTAACTATCCACGATAGTTCCCACTAATGTCCACATATCGAAAGTCAGTTCTAATCTATATAGATATCTATACATCTATATATATATATATACATGTATATATACATAGATATATATCATATATAAATAAATAATCAGTATGTGGTGGTCAATGTGTTGAGCTGCCAGAATTAAATCAATGTATGGGAAACACTGAAGCCTACTTTGTAATACGATTATAATGGTCTGTGGACCATTCTTGACCATATCCCATTGCAACCAGTAGAGGGCACTCTAGGACTAGAGCCAGAAGTGACTGTGCACAACCATGTACAAATAAATATAAAAACCCAGCCAAAACAAACCACAAATTGTCACAGCCACGTAGGACAAACTTTATTTGCCTTTGTGGTTTGATGAGACATCGCCATCGTCACACATTGACGTCAAGCTCTTTGCATTTGCTTCTAAGTGATGACGGTTCGCTTCGAGCATCGACTCAGTCGCAGTAGCCCTGCAGGTGGTGGATGCTGCAGGGTCTATGGCAGCACTGCTCCACAATGCCCCTCTTCACCTTGGTCTCCTGGTGACCCCCAGAATGGCCCTTCAAAAGCCTCTTCTCCAGCCCCGCCCTTTTACTCAGGAAACCTTTTATTTTGAAAGGCGCAGACAGACATCTTAGTGCAAGTCCAATGAATTGCAAAGCTCCAGTACTCAATTTAGACTGGGAACTGTTAAGGGAGAGTTAATGGGTGTGTAATCTGATCTCCCCAATCCTTTTAGTCTTGTTCAAGTCTGCTTCATGTGTGATAAGACATCTAGAAGAGGCAAATTATAAGCCTGTGGGTTTCCCCATCATAGTCAACATCATAGTCAAGGGAATCTTTATGTTTTAAGAGAATGCAATCAGGAATTCAGATTTCACCAATTTTAGTCATTAATCATTAGCATTAGTCACCAAGTGAACTTTGGAAGCAGCGCCAAAGGATCTGCCCTACTGTGAACTTCAAACGAGGCCACAGGGAAAACATCACACCACTAATCATAAGCTGGGCCACTATTTACTCCAGTTAACATCCAAATTGGACTTCTCATTATAATAATGATCTTTGATCACAGTGGGTGAAGACCGCTTCTGTGCACAGCCAGAGAGATCTCGGGACCATGTCCTGCTGCAAAACCCTTTAGTGCTCCAACTACCAAGGGGACAATTAGGACACGTTTCATGCTAGAAGTTGGACGTATTGCCTCTTCGCTTGTTAGTGTCCTGCTTGCATTGCTAATGTGGCCTCCACCCCGCTCTCCTTACCCAGCAGAGGCTGCACATCCCGTTTGCGGATCGCTCGTCTCTGGTTGTAGAAAAAGCCCCGGTCCCCACATATAAAGTAGAGCGTGTCCACCAGGTGGGACCCGCACAGGTATTGGGTGGACATGGGGGCCACCCCAGGGTGCGGCAGGACCAGCAGTAGCAGCATAGACGCAGTCCACAGTGCCTTGGCCATGGAAGAGTCGGCTTCAATTGAGAAAAACAAATACAGACAGAATATTAATGATGTCTGCAATGGTTTTGAAAACGAATGGCATTACTTTTGAGAGTAAAATACAACCAGTGCTTTTCAAAAGAAAAACCGACGTACGCCATTCTTAGGACAAATAAATAGCGACGAACCCTTTAGAAGCGAAACAGGCGATTGAAGAATGTGGCGGTGCAAGTGCCAATGGTCTTTTTGAAGAAGAAACAGAACAATTCAGTGTTTCAATGAATTTCAAAGGACCAGGATATGAAAAGCCTCAATGAAACGAGGTCTTTAGAAAGATTACGTTGGGTCTAATGAGAACAGAATTATGTTTTGATGGCCCATATGATGATCTGACGCCTGAGTCTTGATCAATTGCCAACTGATAGAAGCTATATCTGGTGGGCGAACATGAACCCGGAAAACACACCATGCTTATGCTTTGTCAAATAATGAATTGCCTGTTTTAAACCACAGACAAATCTATGAAAATTATAATTAAATCACAATTCATTCCAATTAAAAATGTATTGTGCTGAAAGATTAGAGGTTTTTGTTAAGAGTTGGATGTTTAATTTAAAGCACCCTGAATGGCCTTTGTATTAAGTGTTAAATACATTTGCTTAGTGGGTTTCTAAAATCCTTTAAGAATGTTTGAAGTGGATAGGTCCTATGCTTGACCTGAAAACTATAATGGTATTAGACCTATACTATAATATATAATCTAATAATATAATGGTATTAGGCCTATACTATAATATAATAATATGCTTACAGGCATTTCCCATTCCATGGGAAGCAACACATGGAGCTTCATCTCATTCATATAAAAACCAAACAGATTTATATAAGATTGCACAAATATTTGATCTTCACTGCATTTATTTTCCTTTGTTACATCGGTCGTTTTCTATTCCTTCGAGGCGCTACTATAGAGAAAGAGGGAAGAGAGAGAGAGAGAGAGAGGGGGCTCAAGATTGGCAGCGTGTGCTCTCTGGCCCCCCTGCTTCTGGAGCCCTGCCAGGCCGGTCTTGGCACCGCGAGCGAGTTGCACTGCGCGGAGAAACGCTGCGGAGGAGCACTCACCTCTTCATTTTCTCCTCCTATATATATTTTTTTATGCATGGGAGATTGAATATGAACGCACAGAGAAAAGAGAGAGCTTACCTGTCTATCGAGGCCTCGGGGCAGCTGCAAGCGAGTTAACTTATAAAGCCACAAGTGGAAAGGTTTATAGGGAGGACTATACAGATACAAGGCAGACCTACTCCTATAACAAGCCTCCTACTCCACTCTCCACTACTTCCCTGTCCTCGACCCACCTCCTCTTTGTCGTCCGCCGCGGCGGCTACATTAGCAGCCCTGATCTGTAAGTATGTTGATCTGGTCATTAAGTTCATTAAGACGTTGGAGTGTGTGTGTGTGTGTGTGTGTGTGTGAGTGTGAGCCCATGGCCGTCTAGAGTTGGGGGGGCAAAGGTTAGGTAGGGTGGCAGCCATCCAGTGATGTGCCATATCAGGCCTGCTGTGCCTGAGCCGACTGGCGGCTGAGGGACAAACACCATATGCATGCAACCTGCTGAGCACATGATGTCATGGCGCACGGTGGCCACTAGTGGCCGCTGTGGGGATGCAGTTCTGGGGGCCTGCTTCTAATAATAGGGTTCTTATGTGGATTTGTTTGGTTGGTTCTTGCTGTCTGTTGTCTTGTTGCCTGGCTATCATTTCTTTCTTGGAGATGTCATCTAAATATGTTTCAATATTTGTTGATGTTCTATGCTCTCAACATAGGACTTTTAATAGGCCTCTTTATCTGGCTGTCAAACCAACAACGTATTTTAAGAGGTACAGAGATATATATAGATATATATATTAAAAAAAAATATATATATCTCTGAGTTAATAAGCTAGCTCTTAGACGGTTCTGAATCCAATTCCCAACTCCTTCAAAGAAGAAGTTTTAGCTAAAGGTCAGAGCTTTTGAAAGGCGAGTCTTTGGAGGAATGATAAAGGAGGTATCCATGGAGGACCGCTACCTAGCAACCTTAGAACCTCCATTTCTGACGCTGTTAAACGTAAAAGCCAGGAAAGGGTCCAACCTCGCCCGGCTTTGAAAGCCCCACCTCGAGGGGGGGAAGGCGAGGCGGCGAGAACTATGAACAACAACGGGCACATCCTTTTTCTCAGTTGCGTGGCTGGCACACACACACACACACACACATACATCAAATAGCGGAGGGCTCACTAGACACCCCAGACACGCGGAGACAGACAAAAGTTGGTTGGAAAGTCGGCCGGGTCCCGAGGTACGGGTTGCGTAACTTGTCTTCTATTCTGCGGCGCGTTTGAGGAGATAAAAAGAGGAGCGAGCGAGCTGAGCGGTTCCGCGGCGATGTCGTTAATCTGCTCTGATAGTCAGCTTCTTTCTGCCCGTAATTATCCCTCACTGCAGGCTCGGCGCCAGGATGAAGTGACTGAGGGGGGCTGTTAAATTTTTTTGCGAGGGGGCATTTTTTTTTTTCATAGAATAAAATTCATTGATTCAACCTTGCAATAGCCCCAGAAAGGCTAATCAACAACAACATAAGGCTACTGTTTCATAATCAAAGAGTACATTTTTAATCGGAGCGCTCGCACGAGAACATAGCACGAGCAGAGCGCTAAATATTTCATGATAATTTATTTAACACTTTTCTGTCAAAATCAGCAGGGGGAGGCGCGTGGAAACAGCTGTTTGCGGCTTGTGTAAAAGCCCTGAAAAGGGAGTATTTGAGTACACGAACACTGGTTCCCTCGGGTCATGTGTATGACTGGATCAGATTAATACATATACAGGAACAGATCTGGCAATGTATAGGCCTCAGCTTTCTCACTGTACTTTAAACCCCTGTATTGCACATAGCAAAACATCAGCAAATTGTACTGAAATACTACTATGGAAATGCATATTAAAACAAACAGTCCAACATCGTAGTTTGTATCCCTGAACCCTGACATTTCTAACCCTGACATTACTCCCTATCAGTTCCTTTAAGTAACAGTACTGAAGCAACAACAGTAAACAGTACAGTCTGTCTGCATCTGGTCGGCATACAATGGCTGTGTCCCGAACGGCCTGCTGCCTTGCTGTCTAGTGAGGCAGTATCCTTTGGAGGCTGTAGTGTTTCTGTATGACCTGTATGTGTGACCTGTAAAGGAGTCTGGATTGAGACGGACTTCCACGGCAGCAATGCGTCACAACGTCACCAGAAAGTCCGTCGTCAACATATCCGAAAGTCGGTAATAAAGTCTTAAATAAGCGTTCTGCATCTAAATAGAACGGTATTCAGTGACTGTCGATTTCTCGGTAGAAAAAAACAATCTGAGCTTAAGAAAGTCAATATCATTTATATTTGTAACCAAACTCGGGGCTGTTGCTCGTCATTGCTTTTCTTCTCGTCGGAGCGGTGGAGCGGGCGCATGGGATTGTGGGATATCTTGACCGATGAAGGACGCGTCTGGTGCCTTCAAAACCTGCCTAGTCAGAGGCAAATATTCGATTGAGACGTGACTTGATGCCTCAATGCCTCTGAAGGCTGAGAGAACAGACAGCATTTTAGCCATTTGGAGTGGACGGGAATGATTGATGCGTCCTTTACCGTAAGTATTGCAATATAGGGGCATTGTGGTGATTCATGACCCCCTACACAACAAACAGCCCTATCCATTGTTCTGAATCAACGCGAATACAAGCGATAGTCGCATGTATCTTGGCCAATAATTTTGACGTTTTTGCTATTTTTCTATAGATACATGAAGCTTAAACAGAGGGGGCAAAAGATACAATTGAGGAGGCTAAGCCCCCTTAAGACCCATCGTGGCGCCGGGCCTGCCTCACTGTCTGAGGAAAAAGGCAAGAGAGACGGGACATCAAAAGAAGAAAAAAAAGTGTCAAACGAAAGCTAATGGAGGGCTTATCTGTTCTAGATTCTGAGTATTTTATGTCTTGACAAAATGGAAAGGCCATCAAAAAAATAAAGCGCTGTCGTAAAGGTAAACTTAAAAAAAAAGACTTTTTCAAAATCTTCGACAAGGGCAGCTAGTTGAAATTCTGGCAGCTTCTCCACCTTTTAACCTATACACACAGATACCCTGTCATGGAAAAAAAGATAAATATATATTCAGCAGTGTTGTGATGATACACTGAGACAACACTGAGACACAGAGACGTATAAACCCAGTGACACAGAGCAGGGGGGCGATGTAGCTGGGACAGTACAGACTGGACACGTCCAAGTGTCCTAAACACTGCCCTCCGTGTGTGTCAATGGCCTGCTTGCTCGCTAGATTTGTGACTAGGTGCCCTGTACTCTGTGTGTGTGTGTGTGTATATGTTTCTCTCGACATGAGCATGGTCGAGAGAGAGAGAGAGAGAGAGAGAGAGAGAGAGAGAGAGAGAGAAAAAGAGAGAGAGAGGGAGAGTGAGCCCTGGTGTCTGCACCCTGTCCTGGCAATGACAGTTGCTAATAGTGTACTAGCAACTGTCAGCAGTACTACCCTCTGTCATGACCTACTTAGTGCAATGGCCGTCCCCTGTCTGGACGGATACAGCAAACACACACACACAAATTCAGTCACAAAAATTGCGGTAATGTGTGGTTATTATTTAAACTAATTTCCATAGATTCCATTGATGCACTTGAGCACAAAGATAAACAACACCTCTCTCTCACACACACACACACACACAGGTCTATGGGTTGATTTGAATCAGGTTGGGTTGGGTAAGAGATGGGTTGACAGCTAAGAAAATGACTACATGTTCTTGGTGTGACAAGCCCCCCCCCAAGAGAGAAGGGGGGGGGCAGCATGATGGCTAGTTTGATTTCCAACCCAGAAAATGGATTTCTATTTAAACACTCGGACCACTGGTTCTCACAATGATTCACTTGGAGACACTGGGAACGCACAATGTTGTACCGTTCCCCCCCCACCCATTTTATAATTGTGTAATGTTTATTCTTTTCATTTAATCATTCATATTTCTCTCCCAAATTGCAGCAATTTTGGAATGCTAATTTCTCACACGGAGCCCTTTGTGTTGCACACCTATCCAGCAAGGCATTATAACTCACCGGGACAAGAAGAAGAAAATGGGTCGTCGGTTTAATCGCCGGTTGAATCTCTTACATTTCTCTGCAAAATAGCGGTTGATGCCTTAGCGCTGATACAGCCTTTGTCTTGTTGACAGCGTTATGTGTGTGTTTAATGCTCGTATCTGGCTGGCTAGTCTTAGTTTGACAGAATGTGGATGGAGGGCTCTTTTGTGTTTTTGTTGTGTGTGTGTGTGTGTGTGTGTTGCGTGGGTGTGGGGGATTGTGGCTTGTTTATTATAATAATCCCACACATTAACTTTAATGGCTGCATATTGACTAACGCGAGGAGAGAAGAAGGATGGGCGGAAAGGAGTTCAGGATTTATATGCAAATGGTACACAGTGACATGGTGGTGTCTGCTTGTTTTACGAGCGTGGTGGTGCACTTGCGCGTGTGTGTGTGTGTGTGTGGAGAACAATTGCGGTTTGGTCAATCGATTACCACCCCACCAGCTTGTGGGGGCTGCCTTTTTGGCTTTAGAACCAGTCGTCATATGTTTTTTATGTGCTGGAACTTATGTGTGTGTGTGTGTGTATTTGTGTGCGTGTGTGTTTTCGTATGTGTGTGTCCGTCCGGGTGTGTATGTCCATGTGTGTTTTTTGTTGCACAAATCGATATGGTTGGTATCAGCCCCCAGAGCCCCTTCTCTCCCTCTATCTCCTCCCGGAGATAAGGTGGTAGGAGCAGCCTTAC
>OMKN01013256.1:0-12925 GCA_900302345.1 Melanonus zugmayeri | reverse complement strand
AGAGGGGGGGGGGGGGGGGGTGATAAGCAGTGTCTGTTTAACGTCTTTTCCGTCGCGAGCCCCTGGACTACCAATGAGACCCGGAGTGCATAAATCTGTTGTACAGAAAACAACACCAAGTCTCATTTGAATAGGACCGCCGACTCATTAAGTTGAGATATGGGACGGCTTGGGGGCCAGGAGAGTCACGTGTTGTTTTTCTCTCAAATATTTGAGGTGAGGATACGTAATAAAGACTAAATCTGGACAAAAAGGCATTTGTTCATGGGTTACCAGTGGCTAAGATGTTTTTGGTTGTTCCGCCGTTTTCCGCCTCGTTGCTCATTGCTTATATCGTTTGTAGTGGTCGTTGCTCGTGTCTTTGTAACATGTCGATTGTATTTGGTCATGTTTGTGCGTATTTGTGATTTGTAAATTATTGTGTAATACGTGGTATAGGCCTATGTACAGTTGCCATATTGTCATATGTAATATTAATTCAATTCAGGAATGTCATTCGACAACGAGCGTGGAGCTTCGCAGAGGCTGAATGAGGCCTAGCCCGGCTTGCTTCCGGCTGACCATGGAGGGCCTCATGGAGGGCCTCATGGAGGGCCCCTGACAGCCCTGCTCCCCACCGCCACAGAGGTGCTGAACCATCCGAAGCCCTCAGTGAGCCTGGCTGAGGAGGACGTGAAGGCAGGAGAAGACGCCCTCTGCAGCGTGAACCTCCCTGTGAGTCAGTTTGGATAAAAGTGTCTCCTTACATATATGGGTCTAAACTATATGTTCATCAAAAGTATGAAAGAACAAAACTAGCCAAGTAGGTTCAGGTTACAGGTCACAATTCCCATTGTGTAGGAATTCAGGTGGTGGATAATGCTTAGATTACACTTCAGTATTTTCACTTATTTTGAAAGACAACCTAATAAACATACTCAAAAAACAATCTTTTGAGTATGTGTAAATTACAAACTGATCCCGACTTGAAACGATTTCCACAAGTAGCTACATAGCCAGGAACAAGATAAACATCCAAACAAACACTAATGGTAGCCTGTATTTGTACAAATTAAACGTATCAGGAGAAATGTAGGCTACATGAGATTTGACTGAAGGCTGTGCAGCTAATTCTTCACATCAAGAAATCAGACTATACATCATTGGCTAGTTATAGAAAAAAAACATTGTTGCATCTTCAATGGTCCACACAAACCACCCAAGCAGGAAGAGTTCAGTTTATTCAGTTTATGGATTAGAAAGTGAGACCTCATCAAACAAAAACTGCCATGCCTATAATCTTATTTATACATATTTTGCCAAGCAGAAGACTTAAGCACACATTGTTGGAAATCTAAAATCTTTATTTATACCCATACATATCGGGTATAGGCCTAATTGGAAAATATGAAATAATAAATGAATGTAACATACAATCCATACATTAGACAAGTATATAGTAGTTGTATATAAACAAATGCATTAATATTGTGTGTTAACACAACTGCAGTTCATTTTAAGATGTATGGCTAATTGGCTATGGCTTTTCTGTAGTCACACACAAGCCATTTAAATACAAAAAACATTTGTATCTAAATCCAGTATATATTGCAACGACCCTCTGGCACCACCTGGCTGTTTCAGGGGGTTGGGAGGCCATCCAGAGAGTTGCTTCACTCCTGTTCCAAGTAGCAGCCAGGACTCTTTTTCCCACTTGTTTGTCTATTCAAAATGAGCCATTTGTTATGCTTTCTCAAATAAATAGGAGTTGAATGTATGACATTTCTTTGAACCACACATGCAATGAAAGTTAGGTGTTGACAAGGGTAATTTATGTACTACAAAAACAATACTACAGTAGTGACAATTTAAAAAAAAGTAACAAAGGTAAGTCTGTATAAAATATATAAGATGCATTTAAATTGAGAAAATATTCACAATTTAGTTACAAGATGGGACTACTGTACAATAAAGTCACTGAAGTGTTCAGGTCGCGTGGTCAGGTGAAAAATCTTGGAAATGTGGGGTGTTCATTGGCGCAGATTGAGGGAAGGCATAGGGGTATTCCATGGGAAATGGATGGGTTTGCTGTGGCAGTGGATTAGCTGCTTGTCCAGGAAAGGCCGGGTATGGCGGCATTTGTTGGGGTAAATGCACTGGACCAGAGCAAGCAGGATAAGGACTGGGGAATGTGTAGGGGGAAGGAAAGAGGCCATTGCTTTGGGCTCCAACAGTTGTCCCAGGTGGGTAGGGACCCACTGCTCCACCACTCTGATGGATGGCAATTGAACCAGGTGGAACGATGACCAGGGGAAACCTGATCTCGGGATCAAAAGTAAATTTGATGTCCAAATACACCTGGAAAACACATTTACAAGTATATTTGTGATATTATACATGAGATTTTCAGGTAAAATATTTTCATGAGATGTAATGCTCTCGATGTGTCGTCACAGGTTGTCATACCTTTAGGAAATACTCCACTGATAGGATCTTGCAGTTGCCAATACTCAGATCCATATCAGTAGGAAGCTGCATTAAACAAATGACTCTTTTCTGTGTATTGGGTTTGACCACTTTACCAGACCCTCTCATGAGAACCTTTGTTCTGGAACCCGTTCTGCCGTCTGCCCGGTACACTACTTCCTGCATTAGAGTGTATTTTGGCTTAATGTCTTTGGTTGAGGAATTGTTGACATTTGCAACGACAGCCAATTGTTCACCTATATGCAAAGGAACACATGATTACATTTGTTGTCCTTTAGCGACACTCATTCATACAGCTTGGGTATTAAAAACGAGTATACGCCAAAACAGAACATATGTTGCATTGAGCTTACCTGGTGCATACACCCCCCTCTCCATGGCGGCGTTCATTTGGACCTGCCCTTTGGAAAAAGTCCCCACATTTTTTTCCACTATACCAACCTGAAAAGACTGGAAATAAAATAATACTTCTATTTTATTTATCTATTTAATTTCACATTATGACTAGCTTCTCATCTGTTGAATATTGTCGAGCTCCAATAATCATATTGTCACTCGCATGCAAACCTTTCCATGTCAATGTTTGCAGTCCTTTCTTTTAGGTGCTCATGGGATGTATATAGATGGCTATACAAACACCTTAGCTTGCAGTCAAATTGAATAAAGACATCTAGGTGCTGTTACTACTACTGCCATTATTTGATCTAATTATATTAAGTTCTCTGCACCCATTTTCTAGAAGGGCATTTAGAGGAAGCGTCCACTCTCAAAAAGAAGTCAAAGCAGTTCTATCCAGCTCTCACCAACTCTTGTGGTGAGAGATGGATAGAACTGCTTTTTCCTCTAAACCTATGGGTGGGACCAAAACACCTGTCCATATCCAAGACTCATCTCTTTACCCTCATCCTCTGTTCTATTGTACGTTATCTCTTTACCTCTTCTTCTAATGTCTCACACATCTTGTCTTTTACACATCATCCAGAAACTTGTAGGCTATATAATTCAAATGATGTAGGCCTATTAACAATAGGCCCACCTCATGTTTTTCTGTTTCTATGGAAACATGGAAAATAATTTCAAGTAAAATACAAAATTGATTTTACCATTAGGTGGTTAATGTTGGAAATGGATCTAGAAAATAAGTTAAACTCGGTCTGCACTTTACAATCCATTCGCCAACTTCTGGTAATTTTGGCTTCAAGCATGTAAACAATCTTTCCATCATCACCCTTGAAGGATGATGGTAGATTTCTGTGAAGATTTGAGAACAATACAGTATGATTATAGCTTGATAAAACAATATATTGTTTTGCAATGTAATAAGGGATGATTAAATAATGCAAAGGTAAAGCATCCTCACATCTGTGGTATTGTAACCATGAAATGATGTTTATGAATGCCTTTCGTTATCACAGTGTCTGCAAGAAAGTGTTGTGAAAACTAATCAAACAGGTACTTTTTTTTCACATTAAATGCATAAACAATACAGACAGCATTTTTAAAAGTACATGCAACATAACAACCCAAGTTATATTTCCATGTACCAGATGTCTTACCTTTGGCGTTTTTAGTAACGTACACTTTTTCTTTGAATAATCTTTCGCGCGCACTGTAAGACCTCTGGTCATTCCCACTTCCTTCAGACCACCGTACATTGGCATCTCCTTTCGCTTTAATAAAAATACTCTGTACTTTTGTATCTTTTTTTAACTCGAAGGTAAATGTTCCTCTTATGTTGTCTCCTTCTGAAAAGCCTCCGTTCGCGTTTGGCAAGTCATAAACCAGGGCAAGATCTCTTACTGAAGACATTTTTTGATGATACATGGTAGTATAGTCTTCAAGTTCACAGTGGTGGCGATTAGTTGTGATTTAGTTTAGTTCTGTTCTTATATGCACCTCCTCCAGGAAATTGGAAAACTCCACGATTGCAACACATCGTACTGTAACACGTATCTATCAAAATGTTCACACCTTGCATCACATCCTTTTAACAAATTCTTGTCCTGTCTTGCTAAAATAGTGTGCATGTGCGTCAATCAAATACCAACTACCTTAACTTTGTAAATGTAATTCTCAGTGGGGGACATCTGCAAACTGCCCCATGTGCAAGTGAAGGCACAGTGAATCTGGATTTGGAAGTAATAGAAGTGGGGTTTTATTGTATTTTTAGGGATGATTCTTAAAATACAATTCATTCATAAACAGAGTAAAAAGTAGTTAATTTAAGAAAGGGTAAACACATTTGTATAGGTTATTTTATAGGCATGCTACAGAGAAACATTGCAATTTTCTATTTAAACATAGGTTAATCAAGAGTGCAATGATTTCTGTGAGGCCAAGGCATTCGAGCATTTGAGGTTAAAGGGAAATTCTAGTTCAAGCCATCCCCTATGTTATAGCACCCAGTAGAGTATATTAACGTCCATCAACCTAGTTTAACACCTTACAATGTCATACATATAGATATATAGAGATAGAGGTAGATAAATATACACAATATACATCCTTGTATGGCTATTGAGGTCACACTGACACTACTGCATTTGAGGACCACATGCAACCAGGTGTTTGTATGACATCACTGTGGTAATAAGGCCATTGGTGAGATCTGAGTGGAAATCCAGTTTGTTTTTTTTACGTGTATAAATGTTTTGCATTCATGAACTATAGTTTGCATATTAAGGTAGGCCTATATAAATAACCTTTCCATTTTATTTCCAGTAATTCCCATGGAAAGTTTATTTTTATTTTTATCAACTGTTACCATTAATTTAGTTTGAAGGTTTATCAGTGACAGGCGGGGGGAATATAGACAAATATGAAGGAGGTTCTTCATTTTGTTGGGACAGAAAATCTGTGTTCATCCCCAGCCCAGATGGCGGCAGGTTAAATGTTGGGGCTGTGGAGAAGTGGTCAAATGAAGGTGGGGCAGAGGGGGTGGGGTTAAACATTGGAGCAGATGGTGGAGGAAACGGAGCCGTCGGAGGAGGAGGGTGGTTCATGGGGGAGGACAATGAGGATTCAGATGGATGTCCATATGGAGAAACATTCTGTGGCACGGGGTTGTAATAAGGCGCTCCCGCGGCGACGGGTTCAGCAGGGAACATGGCAGCCTGTGCACCAGGCATGGGCGGGTAAGCGGGATACGCAGGCGGTTGCTCTGGGACAGTACTGTAACCTGAGCCAAAGGCTGCGGGGTAACCATAGGCCTTTTGACCCGGTGGTGGCACAAAGCAGGCAGCGGGAGGAGGGAAGTCACTTCTGCTTGGTCCTCCAAATGCTACAGGTGGGTATGGTTGCATAGATCCACCTGGCCCCAGGTTTGATGTGAATCCATCTGGCCCCAGGTTTGACATGACGTCGACAGGAACAATGACCAATGGAAACTTGATCTCTGGGTCTGAGGAAAAGCTGATGTCCAAGTACACCTGGGGAAACAAGTACACAGTGAAATATAATCCCAATACCCATTCATAATTTGTATTACATTTTATGTACAAATATATTTGGGTGGGTGATGATAAAAAGATCAACAGAAAGGAAAGCCCAAATTGGGGAACGTGCTACTTCATACGGTGTGCACATAATTAACGCAACATTTTCTGCATTTAGGCATATTATACTATTACCATTTATCATTACATTTAACTTTACCTTAAGATGGTGTTCAACTGAAATTATGTCACAATTCTGGATGGATACGGTCTGGTCAGGAGGGATCCTCAATGCACAATTGACAGTTTTTTCGGTGTTCTTCTCAATAACATCCCCAACTAATTTACAGATAATATTGTCACTGTATTTGTGACTGCCTTGAGCACGGAACACAATCTTCTGCTTTATAGAGAACTTGGGTGTCATGTCTTTGGAGGATGAGTTGTTGACTTTAACAGTAATTGCCACAGTTTCACCTATGGGAGGAAAAAAAAAGTCTTAAAATAACAGATGGGGTATACACATCTTCATATGCAAATCAACGACTGTGGAATTGTATGTAGTTTGTGTGGAGTAGCTGCAAACAGGGTGGAAGGTTGGGGACAAGTGGCAGCCATGACCGACTGTGAAGCCCTAGCTGTGCGACAAACGTGTAGTTCCCCTAACGGCCTATAGGTGGCTCGTGGTGGTTGGATGCAAAAAGACCCGCCCCCATTCTAAGTCAATGGGAAAAATGTGGTTTCATTGTGGTAATACAAAACAAATGCATGTTTTCTTCATTCGGCTAGGATCTCAGTGGTTAGTTCATCTCCATATTATCTATTTTCAGAGTGCACATTTGACAGTTTTATTTCATTAAAGTTGAGGTTTGAATAATATAGTTTTGGCCATCGATTACTGTGAGGCGGCCATTCAATTCCTGTGTGCCTCCTCAATGAGCCAAATATGGATTGTTTCCACTGCTGGTTGCAAATCTCAAGCAATGCCGGCACCTGTAACGCAAACTCTACGGCTTCATAGCGGTCATGTGTAAACCAATGGGTGACGTCATGGATGCTACGTCCATATTCTTTTTACAGTCTATGGTTGGGGACCATACATTCATGGAGTATGTGGGTGACACAAGCTATTTAGGAAACTTCTGCTGTGTGTGTGTGTGTGTGTGTGCGTGTGATCTCATCAAGAGTTCACCTGCCCTATCCCTGTATATTAAGATGAACAAACTGCATATCCATAGCAAATTAACGGAAAAGGCAAAAGCCAGAACACAAATGCAAAAATCACAACATAACGGAAGTGAGCATCAATGGATGTTGACAATGAAAAGGGAATTATTGCCGACTGTTATTGCCTACACATGTGGAAGAGGAAAGTTATTGCCCGTTTGAGAAGTTTTATTACAGATTACAATGTATTGTCCTTTTTGTGGATTCAATGAATCCAAAAAAATCCCTGCCCACATCAGCCTTAGAAACGGACATGACAGACTGATGAAAGTCTCAGCCCCTCTGCCGAGTGTTGGCGTTACACCATTGACGTTGCGCCAGGAACAACAGTTTTCTATTACGTCATCTACGTAATAGAAATAAACGCAAGTCCTCAGCGTCCTCACAAGGCGTTTACAGCACTTCCACTCAGCTCACTCCTAACATTGCACGCTACAAACTGAATATTTTGCTGCTCCTGGATAATAATACAACCGAAGACCAACGAGAGAAAACAGCTATCCATGTGCAGAGAGGCATGAGGGAGAGCACCCCAAATAACAATCACTAGCAAAACACTCAATACAGAGTGAGTCTTAGAAACGCGAGACATCCGCAGACAGAAACAGATGAAAGAGCAGGGGGAGTTAACACATCATTAGAATAGTTATAATTAAAATTAAGTTCTCTTTCAAATCAAACATCCCAGGATATGAGTGGAAAGTATTGTTCTTGCTACTGCATTTATAACCTTTTATAACCTTTTTTTACTCAATCGTTGTCCCAGTAACAAGTATTACTGGGGCCACTACAGAAAATGAATATCCAGGAATTCACATTATAGAAATTACCACTGACTATCCCTGTAACAAATATGGCCACAACTTTGCGCATTGACCATAGACGGTCCAGCCATATACTAGGTTTTGACCTAGTCTTGTTTAATTAGGCTTAGGCTATCCACATTCTATACTGTGAGTATAGATCAGAATACTGGATGAGTGAATAACAGGGTTAGCAGTGATCTATGCACTGTCTTAATGACATTTGATTGGCCTGTTTGAAAATAGTGAACTGGCTTCATTCTGGTATTTAAGAGAAGGAAACTTATCTCAATCATGTTTCAAAAAGAAAAGAAGCACTGAAAGAAAACCGTGTGAAGGTAACTTCTCATCCAGTATTCTGATCTATACTCATACAGTATAGAATGTGGATAGCCTAAGCCTAATTAAAAAATAAGTAATCTTTGAAACGTTATCTTCACTTGTACCAGGCTTATTGGCATCATACAAGAATTTGATGTTCTTTCGACACAAACTGCAGAACGCCGTTTCAGAATGCAGGTTGAATCCACAAAAAAGGACAATACATTGTAATCTGTAATAAAACTTCTCAAACGGGCAAGAGCTTTCCTCTTCCACATGTGTAGGCAATAATAGTCCACCGGCAATAATTTCCGTTTTATTGTCAACATCCGTTGACGCTCACTTCCGTTATGTTGTGGCTTTTGCATTTGTGTTGTGGCTTTTGCATTTGTTTTCCGTTAATGCGTTGTGATTTTCGAATTTGCAAAGCGTTTTGGAAATGCAAAGAGTTTTGGATATGCAGTTTGTTCGACATGTCCCGGCCACCGTAACATCCCTCTCACACAAACCATAACGGCAATAAGTGGCCACAAAAAATTTACAATTGGATACATTGTAAATATATTCATCATTACTGCATATTCATCATTGTAACAATAAGGTTCATGTTGTGCCAAAACCTCAGAATGAAATACTAAGGAAAATTGAACTCATTTCCTGATGTAGAATATGTAGGCAAAAGTCAGTGACATTACCTGGGGAGTAGATTCTCCTCTCAATAGACGCATTCATGTGTACGGATCCTTTTGAGAAGACTCCCATTTCTTTATCTGTTGAGCCAGCCTGGCGGGTCTAGAATGACACGGGGAGCAGAGGCAATGTGTGTAAATGTTTACTTAACTAAACTGATCAGCTACAGGTAGTTGCACCAGTCACAGCTATAACATAATACATTTTTAATAAGACGTGGGTATGTGACGCATGGCATGTGGTTTTTCAAGCAACTTTAACTTCCTGAAATTAGGAGGTTACAAAGCTGAAGTTAGGCTGAATTAGCTTCCCGTTTTTGTGCCATAAATTAGGCGGTATTTTTTTTCTTTTTTAACACCATTTCCAGGATTTGCAATCTAATATTTCACACCTAAACATGTGCCTAGTGATGCTAGCATGTGTCCAGTAGAATTCAGATTAATTGCATTATATAATGGCTGCATACAATGGTCATTTCTCTCTGTAACACCCTTTTAGATCAGTTGTCAATATATATATTTTTTTAAATGGTTATTCAAGTCATTCAGCTCTACCAAATGTGAATGAAAATATATCCAATGTTTTAAACTTGATTTTTGAACTACATATTTAATGCACATTATGGCTTGCTGTCCCAAGATTCAAGGTTTTGTCCTGAGGAACTGTGGTATGTACCCACATGTCAAACTCCCAGGTGGGCCTTTTGACAACCCTAATGTAGAAATAAAATCTAGATTGGATACGTCCATAAATATCTGCCCTCTGGCAACTTTCGTGCAAGTGGAAGAGCTTTTCTGAAGGAGGTCTGAGGCAGACTCCTCCACAAACAGTTACCGGATCAAATACACTGGCCTTACATACCATCAGGTGGCTGATGTTTGAAATGGCCTTAGATGCAAAGTTGAGCTCCTGTTCTGTGTTACGGTCCAATCTCCAGCTCCTTGAAAGCTTGGCTTCAAGCTTGTAGACGATCTTGCCATACCCCCCCCTGAAGGACGATGGCATACTTCTGTAAAAGCACACAGAGCGACTCAAATATAATTTTAATTGACCAATCATGTGTGACAAAAGTAACCATTTGCCTAGTGTGTTTCAACTGTTGTATTGGATGTATTGCATTGAGAATGAAATTACCTACCCCGATGGAATTGTGAAGCTGAATTTATACACATGAATTCCCTTGGAGATTTCAGTTTCTGCATGAGAAATGGTAATGTGAAATACTTGGTTAGCATGATAAGACAGTATGAAAAAGAATGAGTACTGTTCCATTACCCACAAAAAAACACAACCTAAACACTGACGTGCATTCGGTGTCTTACTTGACAGATGGCTGTTTTAGAGTAACTAAGCTTACATGGTGAAAACAATGTCAACTGCATGCCTTGTGTGATGGGGTGGGTGGGACACTATTTGAACATCATGGACATGGGAAACGTTTGCCAAGTGGGTGTGGCAAGTTCAATATGCCTATAATAATAATCAATATGCCTATCTTATTGAAGAAAATTAAGAAGAAAAAAAAGTTACATTGATTTTTCTTACAGATAATTTAGTTGTGGTAACTCAGAAGACATTGTATATCATAGCCAAATATTATGGGCACAATTTGTTATTGTTTGTGGACATGAACATTTTACAAAGTAGTAAGTGGGCTCTTGTTTTTCTCATGAATGGTGGGAACACGGTGTAGGCCTATCCTTGGGTGTATCTGGGGCCTATTTCAAGTAGCAGGTTAGGATATGTTTAAGCTTAAACCAGAACTCTGACTCAAGCAAGCGCTTCCCTGGACTGTCGGGATCTTTGGTTTCAGAACAGCTGATTTAAATCTTGAGGAACGAGATAGGTTGAATTTTTTAACCTGAAAAATGCCGCTTCAAAAGCCATCATCAATCGCACCCTGAAAATGTGATCGATTAGGGAATGCCCAAGCCGTCATTGCCATTTCAGTGCTCAAGCATGCACAGGTTCAGGATGTGCAGGATTACGGCTGCCAACAAACTCTTCCCGGCCTGGTTGAGAAGTTACCTTCACACGGTTTTCTTTCAGTGCTTCTTTTCTTTTTGAAACATGATTGAGATAAGTTTCCTTCTCTTAAATACCAGAATGAATTCTTCCCGGCATAAGGAGGACCTTATGCAAATGTGTCACGGAAGTAAAGGCTGTCAGTTTCAGGCAGTTCAGGAGGTGTTTTCTGTGGAAGAGATTAACCCCCTTTGTCGTGGGTTTTTAACTTTGCAGACCTTCTACATGCACAAATAAGCTATATAACACTAAAGGAAAACCCCCCAAAGCATAATGACCCCTTTAATAGGCCTATTATTAGGCCAACTAGTCTGCAGAGCCTTTCCATGGTGACTAGTGCAAATGAACCGACTGGCTTCAACCAATAAAAGCACTGAAATATCAATGACGGCTCGGGCATTCTGATCGATCACATTTTCCGTGTGCGATAGATGATGGCTTTTGAAGCCTGCATGAATGCACACTTTTCAGGTTCAACCTATCTGAGATTGAGGCTGTGTCCCAAACAGAAGGCAGTTGCCTGCCGCCTTGCTGTCTAGCGAGGCAGTATCCTTTGGAGGCTGCAGTGTTTTTCTATGAAGTTACCTGTAAAGGAGTCTGGATTGAGGCGGACTTCCAAGGCAGCAATGCGTCATGACGTCGCCAAAATACCGACAGTTGACGTCTGTCAGTTACAGCGGTTCTACTGCCACCTGTTGGTCATTCGGACTAACTTTGTTTTTAGGATAACCAGAAAGTCCGCCGGAAACAAATCCTAAAGTCGTCACAGATTTCTTAAATAAGCATTATACATCTAAATAGAATGGATATTCAGTGACTAAATTGTCGATTTCTCGGTAGAAAAAATCTGAGGTTAAAAAAAGGAGACGGTTCAACCGGAACCCAGCTTCCTGCAGCAGGGCCCTGGCACGAGACAAGTGTTGTGTTTAAGTGTGCATTCCGACATTAAACACGTGGAAGTCGGCTTACTCACCTTTAGTGTTTTCGGGAATCAAAAACACTTTAAGTTTAAAGAACCTCGTGTGCGCGTTATAACTGTGAGTCTTATCGCCCCGCTTTTCGGACCAATGCACATTTGCGTCGCCTTTCGCTTTGACGAAAAACCCTTCAACTTTCGTGTCCTTCTCCAGATTCAACGTGACCTCGCCCGTCACAGTGTCTCCTTCGGAAAACGTCCTTTGTTCGTTCAGCGCGTCGTAAGTAAGGCTTAAAGCCCTGATGGATGGCATTGTCGGTAGTTGATGTTTACACGTTACTCAAAATAACTCACGTCGGAGAAAAACGCGGAAGATCTGATAAGGCTTTTGTTTTGGGAGAGAGGAGGAACGCCGCACGCCCATGAAGAAACTCGAGCACCCGGGGTGGGCGGTGGCTGCTGGGATCATGGCGGAGGGAATCAGGGATCGGCTTGTTGCCGCCACAAGGCGAAAGTTAAACCTCTACCGCCATCTACCGTTGAATATTGACAAATGCTTTTAAAAGACCCGGAAGTAATTTTTTACCAATGCATTAAAAAAAAAATATATATATATATACACTACCGTTCAAAAGTTTGGGGTCACCCAAATAATTTTGTGTTTTCCATGAAAAGTCACACTTATTCACCACCATACGTTGTGAAATGAATAGAAAATAGAGTCAAGACATTGACAAGGTTAGAAATAATGATTTGTATTTGAAATAAGATTTTTTTTACATCAAACTTTGCTTTCGTCAAAGAATCCTCCATTTGCAGCAATTACAGCATTGCAGACCTTTGGCATTCTAGCTGTTAATTTGTTGAGGTAATCTGGAGAAATTGCACCCCACGCTTCCAGAAGCAGCTCCCACAAGTTGGATTGGTTGGATGGGCACTTCTTGCGTACCATACGGTCAAGCTGCTCCCACAACAGCTCAATGGGGTTCAGATCTGGTGACTGCGCTGGCCACTCCATTACCGATAGAATACCAGCTGCCTGC